>JAOUZG010037406.1:0-14067 GCA_026289955.1 Argiope argentata
AATCGTATTGGAGAATCCGACGAACTAATCGTATTGGAGAATCCGACTAACTAATCGTATTGGAGAATCCGACTAACTAAACTATTCAGAAATCTTCTTTTTTAAAAAAACTGTGAACATTATCAAGATCAAATTTCACTCTTTCAAATGGAGATTCCAAAGCAATTATTTTAGTATTTGTCATCCATTTTATTGATTATTTTGGAGGCAATATTTTATGTCTGCACCTAAACGTATCGTATTTAATAGTAAAATCTTCTCTTCTCTCGGCAAATTAAAAACTAGTAAATGACCGAATCTTTAAAAAGAAAGGTAAATATATTATAATTTTATAAAACTGGCGAAAAACATGCATAATGACGGGAAATAATTAATTATAGCTTCAACCTCTGAGCTTTTAGATTTACTTTATAAAAAATAACTAAAATTGTATTGATATATCACTTTAGAAAATTACTTTTATTTTTCGATTGTTCAAAAATATATGAAATGGATAAAATTCATCAATTTTAATTATTTATGGTAAATATTATTATTCATTGAGTGGAAAATTCTGACATTTAATTTAATCAAAAACGAAAATTTTAGGCTCGAACAATCAGTAAAATGTGCTCAAAATGCATATTCTATTGTTTGGTTCCTCCATATTAATCTTGTATCGGCAATTGATAACCAATTATCACAAACTGTATCCGAAAAAAGTAGATTCACCCACTAATCTATCGTTCATATCTATTTTTTCGCCAATGACATATCATCTGTAGGCATTTATTCACAAATAACAGTTTTCATAACTAAGCAAACATTAAATTCTGGCGTGTGAAAATAAAACCTCGTGTTCGTGGAGTTCTCGGTCTCTTATATGGTCCACAGTAAGCATTTAAGAACAACAGTTCAAAAGAAAAATTGGAATATTTAGAAGGGTACAAATTTTCACTTTTATTATCTTTACCTTCTTTGTTTTACAGGCTTCGTAATGAGTCCAGGATTTTATGAAACTCTGGGAGAACAAAAAAAAATAATAAAAGGATCTGCTGAAGGTTCCCAATGCCCTTTGGTGGCTGAAAAAGATCACACAGATTTGCACAAGCGATTTTAAGAGAATGAAAATATTTTCCTGGACGAAAGGCTGGTAAGTTCAGATTTTGCATTTCAGTTTTAAAAAAGAAATGAAAGCTAGCTTTGTTTTAAGGGGACTCGGTACCTCAAAATTTCGAAATATTGATGAAAAATTCGATTTTCTTATTTTTAGTGAATGATTCTTGAATCTTTGACTTGTTACTCTGAAAATTTTAAAACAATCCGACAAGTATTTAAAGAGATATGGAACTATTTTGTCTAACGCGAACTATTTTGTCCAACGCTGATTTCATTTGAATTTCAATTAAAGCGCCTTGAATTTTTACTGTGTATTATTGATTATATGATAAACAGAATTGCAGATCATTTTATAAATATTTTTACTAAAAAATTAATTGAACAAAAAAATGAACATTTTATAATTTTGTTCCTTAATTTTTCTAATACCTATAAATGGTAATGGTCATTAATAAATATGATAATAATGTAGATTAATAAAAATGGTATCTTAACACTTACAAATGCCATATTATTGTTCTGAAAAGAATCTTTCATATGAGCAGTTTTTATTATAATTTTTACTGTGTTGAAAACTTTAAAGCTGTTTTTCTCAGTTTGATTTTTTTTTCAAAATTTATTCTGCTACAAAATGCTAAAAGTCAATAACATTTTATCGTAATTGCATGATTTTTTTCTGTTAACTCTTGCTTAATGTATGCTTAATAGAATTGGAGATCGATTTGTTTAACATTTTGATTAGATTTTTTTCTGAAAATGTTCAAAATGAAACAATCTATTTTCCAAAAAATATCACATTTTATAAAACATTTTTTTCTCACAAACTAATATAGATATCAAAAAATGAATCCCTATTTTTTTACATGCATTGTGATGCCCCCCCCCCCCAAAAAAAATTGAGGAAAATATTTTGAAAATTTCACAAAAAAAAGCATTTTTAAAAAATGCTCAATTTTTTAAAAACTGAAATATTTAAATTTATAACTTTTGAATTTGAAAAATATTTTAAAAATTTCGGTTTCTATACAACTAACATCTATCACAAAAATTAATTTTATTAAAAATTGAGGGAAAAAATGTTATTACTCAGCCCCCTTAAAACGTTCTAACATTTAGTAACACCAACGTAAAATAAATTAAAATTTTTAAAATATATATATTACTGTTGGTTAAAGAAGAATAAATCAAAAAGCATTTAGTTTCAATATTTAACAAATGATTTGTTTAAAATTTTGTTTATAGCTCCAAGAATCTAGTTTGTACTTCTTGAACTAATAAATAAGCAACATTTCTATCCCCTATTTAAATATTAGATTTAAACACGAAAATAACATGAAATTTCACATTTTTTCGTATTGGGGAGAATTAAACTACATATAAAGTATTTCTAAATATAAAACATATTTTCAAATTCATGAACAGCAGAAAATATTGAGAAATTATATCAAATATGAACAAAATTCCTTAGACCTCAACCTTAAAAAAAGTTCTACCAAAGATGAAAATTTTGAAGGACAGCATAAAATTATATATGAATGGAAAAAAATACAGTGTAACGTCCTAAAAATGGAGTTATGAAACCGCTTTAATTTTTTTCAAACAAAAATAATCAAACATTATAAAAAAATTTTAAAAACGATTTTTTTTCGTAAAACTTTGTTTTTTGAATAAAGCCCCCTTTTTTTTAACAAAGTGCTGAAATTACCTTACCTTAATATCTTGTGGTGCAGCTTTGCCAAAAAAAATTTTGTTCCATAAAACAACGAATTCAACTAAACTCCTCATTCATATAGAAGAGGGTTTGAATTGAAAAATAAGTAGTTTGTCAAAACAAGCATCGTTGTCAAAAGAATCAACTTTTTTTGAATATTAAAATAAAAGCCTCACTATTGAGAAAGTAAAATTTCAGACACTCTCTGCTGATACCTATCCTTATGCCACCCTTTGTCATACAAAACTTCAAATGAAACTAAATCTATAGAAAAAGAAATTTGCATTTGCACTGAAGCGACACTGTTAAAAATATATTAACAAAATTTGACTAGATCCTTTTGCATAACCGATGAATTTAATGTTTGTTATGGTTATTATCGGTTACTTATGTCATGCAAAGACAAACCAAAACACTCTGAGAGACTGAAATAAAGGGGGATAACTGCAGCTCTCAGAAAAGTAAAAACCTTTCGCGATGTTTTTTGAGATAGTAAATGATCACAAGAGAAGGACTCAAATTTGTTTTTAATAAAATCGAATGGTAATTACGTCGTTTTACTGTTAATGGTTGTAGAATATATTATAGTATGACTCTTTAGGTGAAGTTTGGTTGTTTCAGAACTATTTATAGATTTAAATTAAAACAAAATCTTTACAGAACTAATCCCTTTTTATTATTCTCCGTTGTTGTACGCACCCAATTGTGTCAGGATACAATTGTAAATTCGTTATGTCTTGTAAATTTCTATAATTGTATCAACAAGGTGGTTACTAATAACGCTATAATTTCAAATGCTTTAAATTTCTTTTTCGTTCTTTTCACTGAAGCCGTTTTTGTTCCCATGCTATGATTAGATTTTTTTAAATAATTAAATCTATTTCGCAATACTAATTGCTTTGTAATCAATCGGATTGCACGTATGCATGTTGGCAGGATTTTATAGACTTTTTGCGTCTGCTAATTTTACGATTACTTACAATATTTGGGATCATTAAATGATTTTTTTAGAACTTGAAAAACCCTTAACTATTACAGCTTTTACTTTCTTGCATATGAAGTACTATGCATTCTGAAAAAAAGTATTGCAATCATCAAAAAAGCGAGTTCATAAACTTTGTCGCATATCTGTGTTTAAGATCTGTCAAAGTCCAAAATCCATATTTGGAATAATTTCTGTCTATTTTGACTGCGAATATGATATTCGAAAACGTTTTGAGTTTGATAGATTAAGTTTACCATGTGGTCTTAAAATCAGTTTTATAGATTTGCTTCAGAAATTTTAAAGAAATTCACTAAGAAAGTTGTTCTCTTGAAATGACGTACTCAAACAGATATGCGAACATTGCGAAAATATTTTCAAAATGCAGAAAACTAAATGGGTCAAACTTGGTAAGATTTTTTGAACCAAATCTGTCAAGAGTCTCTTTTTTGTCCCTTCACGTGCGTGTAAGTACGATAACACAAAATTACGGCTACTTAGGACTTCTAACAAATTTGATTTTCAAATGACTGTCTCATTTTATTTTGAAATTTTATCTTTGATGGATCAACTAAAAAGGTGTTCAAAGGGAATAAATAGCTTTCTTCAATGCATTACAAAGCACAAAAGGCTCATATGTGAAACTTAGAAAACACAATTCCTATAATTCCCATTTTGCTGAAGATTCACAATATTCAAGTGGAGAGAGAAGGAAAGGGTCAACACATATTTTATAGACCAATGAAAACTATGTCAGAACGTTCTCAAATACTGTGACCTAAAGAAATAAATGGCCATGGATAGCGCTTTACATTCTTAATTGACATGTTTTCTGTTAAAAAAAATTTAGAATAATTTTATTTTCTATTGTTAGTAACACTCTACTGGATTTTTCTTGCTGTATTATAAATATGTTTCAAGCTTTAGATAGTCTTTATTTTCTGTAGAAGATACCATATACATTATAAACGAAGGAGTGTACTATCAGTTCGTGCACAAAATATTTCATGGTGTCTAATCAGTTTTGAAAGAAGTTGAACTGTACTATGTTTAGAAATTTTTGTTTTTGTATAAAAATGATACATTTTCACAATTTTTACATTATTGGAACATAAATAAGAATTTTTCGAACTATAAATGAATACATTGTAAAAATTGTAATGCGTTATATATAATGTTTTATTATTTCTGCCAATCAACTTATTAGAATACATAAACAGCTGTACATTATATAAAGAAAGCATAAACAGCTCTACATTATATGGATACAAAATGAAAGATCTATTTACAAAAGCATTACCAAATATATCTGAAGAATAGACAAGTGTACTGTTCGCCGCTTGAAACAGATTTCAGTTTTTGTAAATAAAAATTGTGATTAAACGCTTGAACATAGAAATGGTTGCAAAAAAAGCGAATATGGCCTAGATTAAGAAGCTAAAAATCATGAAAAGTATTTTCATATTATTGGAATTCTGATATCAATGTTTTCAGGAAACTTGTATATAATTCTCTCTGGTTATGATTTTTTTTGTAAACCTTCTACTGCAAAACTAAATTTGAATCTTGGTTGAAGAGTACACGACTATTGTTTCAGATATCGACAAGTTCTAAACCGAAACGGAGTAGTGTTTGAGGACAGTCGTGTGATCCATTGGATGTGCTCTTGAAAAAAATATTATGTCCGTCTGGTGGGAGACTGGATTGTATTTGAAGAAGTGGGCTCCTACACACTTTGTGCCTCAAACTTCAATGGATTTGAAAAGACGAAAGTGGAACGTGCTCCTTCTCAAAAGACACTGTAAGTCTTCAATCAATTTTCTGTTGATTAGAATATTTCTACTTTGAACCTAATTTCTAATTTGATGTCATTAAATCAATCTTTAATAATGTTTCTTTTTCAATTTGCGTAAAGATTATCGAAAGACTGGGAAAAATCATATTGATAGATATGATCCACAAATGCAAAAATTGAAGGAGTTTTTTTCTTGGTTTTATTGAGTCGGTTTTGTTTGTCTGTCAAAGTACAAATGCATACAACTAAAAAATATATAAACTTAAAGAAATTTGGTATATTCTGTTATTATCGGGATTATTGATTTGAATTTGATAAAGGAACCAATTCGTTCAAAGATGCAATAAAAGTTGAGATAATATTTTCATTGGTCGAAAAATGAAAGAAAAAATTAAACTAAACCTACGCATCTGATTATACATAAATTAAAAACAATACATCACCCTTGCGACGTTTGGTTGTAGGATTATTTGAAAGATAACATATATCGTCAAAGCCATTTATCTCTACCAGATCTGGAGGATAACACTCGGCGTCGTATTAATAATATTTCGGCAGACTGTCTTGAGTCATCTATGGGAAATAGTTTTCCCATTAGAGTATATTGTTGAAAATGTAGGGCATATTAAGCAATTTTAGTTTTACTGTTTTCAATCATATGACATTAAATGGTTTTCTGTGTATTACAACGCCACCTAATGGTAGACTTTTGTACTATTTATTCATTTAAAGTAAAGCTCATCTCAGTAATATAACATTCAAACTTTATCTCATTTGGATGAATCGAGGCATATTAGAGCCCTCTGAAGTGGATGCCTTAGTTCTTTCTAAACCTGCATATTCGGGATGGGGGGGGGGGGCTCAAATTTACAATTATTTGTAAAAAATAATTTCCGTTTTGAAAGCAAAAGTATTTTGTATAACTCAAAGGAGAGGAAAGGAAAGGAAAGGAAAAAAAAGAAAAGAAAAGAAATCTTAATATTCACTAGATCATGTTGTCTGTTTTCTATATTTAGTGTTTTGATAAAAAGATTTTTCTTGCAGTACTAAATAAGAACAAATTGCTGAATCCGAAACGAGTAATTTTTTTTGTTAAGAATGGAAACTAAAAGAAAACGATAACCAGATGCAATGATTACAATTTTCCATTGATTTAATTATTTATCAGATGAGTTTTTACAAATTCTTACATTTAAATAAATTGTGTGCACTTCTCAAATTATTTTTTAAAAGAATGAGAACTTATAGATTTTCCTTTAACCTTTGAGGACGTTTTATTTATTTTTCAAATTCAATCTTTAAAAACGCCATCATAATGGTTAAGAGATGTATATTGATTTTTAAAAGAAATTCGAATTAAAAGAATTAGATATGTTTATTTTTTCATAGCAATAAACAAATCTTTGTATTAGGTGAATAATTATGCATCTAGTAATTTTTTGGACAGTAAAGGGTTAAAAACTTAGCAAAGACATTAAGTTAGAAGTGTATAAAATAATACAATAAATTTTTTGTCTAATGAAGAATAAAGTATATTAAAGGTACAAAAATCATAAACAGTGCAAAATTGTCAGTTTCACTCCTTATCCAAGTATGTGCTTCAGAACGATCCATTTGGCCGCGGAATGGCATTTGTTCGTAGAATTTTGGGTTATTTTACAAATGTTGGGTAAAACAAACATTTCAAAATATCAACTGAATATTTTTTGGGATGCACTGTGCCACGGTCAATTTTTTTCTACTATGCATGTTTCCTTTTAAATCGGTGCAGGATTTTATTTTTTGCCTCCAATACCCAATTGATAAGCTCGAAAAATAAATCGCCCACAACAATAAACAAAAAGAGGATTGATGCATTACATGTCAAATGTTTGTGAAGGAATAAATGCTTAAGAGTTACTTCGAACAGTTTTGGAATTACACATTTTGGTTGATGTCCCACATACGGCCCAGGATATCATACTGTTGATTGAATTTTACTTTCACTTTTTTGAAATGTCGAGAATTGGACATTTATAGAATTCACATTCTTACTCTCAAATCCACTACAAATGATCTTATTATAAAAATGAATGATTCAGAAAAGTTAAAAAAAATATTTAATTGAATTATGAAACGTATTTTGAGGTCCAAATTCTTTCATTATAAACCATACACATTTTATATTGTTGTGATATTTTAAACCTAGTAGCCCTTAATTTTAGAAACTATTTTTTTTCTTCATTTTATAAATTTTTAGCCGCAAATCCTGGCACTGAGGTAGCGCTTCTTCCTCATGATATGGGTGTCCTGGGTTCAAGCCTCGCTTAAGGTATGTTCTGTGTACTATCTATGAGGTATGTAAATATGCCATTTCATATGCAGATTTCATTGCCTTTTGCGAATATATATATATATATATATATATATATATATATATATATATAATATAAATATGGGAGATAATATGTCTTCTGAAGGAAAACTCTATCAAATTGTGTCTATGTTAAATATAAGTTCTGTTGTACATAATACAGTGTGGGCATCTCATTGTGCTATAACGGTTTACAACCATTGAGCCGAACAGTTCAGCACGCAAGCTCTATTCTCGTTCCATATTCACTAAAGTTGGCATTCTCCCTGATGACGTCTGCGCCATCTTGTGGTGACTATCACAACCGCTTCTACATACACACACAACTTACGAATTATGCCTGTTTACGAGAGCAAAGGGGGGGATTATTGATTATATCTACTTCCAAATTGGGATCCAATTAAACTTCTCAAAATGGTGCAAATCCTGTACTCGAATTTAATATAAACATTCATTTTGTTGGACTAAAACGAAACGTATTAACTGTTAACACTAGAAGACATAAAGCCAATTTGATTTTCAATTGCTAGTTCAGCTCAATAACTTTCTCAATCGAATATATTTCCGTGCAAAGCATGTATCAAATGGATTCCAATCCTATAATTTCGATATCAAAAGTTCAACTGAATATAGTTATTTGTTCTTTTCTGGCAATTGCACAAGCCCAGCTGAGGATACAGAGGAGTGCCAAACTTGGTGGGTTATCGTCATTTCAAATTCAATTGTTTTCACAGCCTGTTTGAATTTTATGAAGGCTATTTTTGATCAAATGTAATCCTGGTTGGTTTTTTTAATGTAACCTTAAAAGTAGTTTTTAGTCATCCAAGACAATGTACTTAAAATAAATTGTGTAAATTTGATCGGAATTTTTTAATTACAGAAGAGAAATTTAACAACCATCAATCTTGCCTCTTTTTAAAATAAAATTCAATGTTAGATTTCATAGATAAATAGCATATAATTATAGTTGATTTCATATAATTTGACATTATATTTGTTAATCATTTTGCCCACATAACGCCATCCTGTGGCCCCTTTGCCTATAACCCTAAGTTATCTAACCAGTTGAATGAGTCATTTTGCACGCGATGAAATCCACTCATTTTCCAAATTTTGACATGATTTTTTAGAAACTTAAAATATAAAATAGCATACATTTCACATTCAGGAGTGTTCTTCAGGTAGTCTCGAGTGATAAAATTGAACCAGCTGCCATGACGCATTTATAATTTTTTTTTAATTTTAAACATCTTTTGACATTTTATTTTGTGCCTAGCCTTTAAAAAACCCTATTTAAATTTATAGATTTACTATGAAGTATTAACTTTCTTTTATTGATATGGTTGTTGCAATTGCCATGCACAAGCGCGCTGACAGCCATCAGTGCTTTAAAACAGTTTCAGCGTCTCTTGTATTTCAGTAGCGCCAATCAGAGCCAAGAGTATGAATTGGCTACTTCATACGTCACGTTCGGTTACATAACCCCTTTTTACAGGGGGGCATATTCACACGCTTCAGGCAGAACACATAAAAATCTCCAAACACAGGGTAGACGCGCGACCCACAAGTCAAAACGCCGACTTCAGTGATAAGCTTTATACATTACTAATTCGGGTTCGAACAAAATTCAGTATACATGCATAAAACGCACCCAGAAAGATTTATTGTATAATTAAAAATCATGCAGATTCTCTGCAGGTAATAAAATTGAATGGGAGGTAATGGATGGAAAGTCTTTCCCCCAAAATTTCTGGACAAACCACTGCACAAAAATTATTTTTACATCATTTTAAGATTTTAAAAAAATGCAGATATTTAATTTCTCATCAGGTGCTACGTAACAAATGCCGTGTAATAATTTTATCAATGTAGCTTTTCCGTTTTGTAGTTCACTCGATACTCGGATAATCAACCAGACTAATATATATACACATAATGGAATTCCTTCCAGCTGTGATAGAAATCAACAAATCTTGTAAATACATATTCCAAATTTCATTCCTCCAGATCCAAGAACTTTTTAGTTATTGTGCTCACAGTGAGACATTAACCCTCTAGGCGGCGATATTCAGAATGCAATACTTACCGAAAGCGGCGCGTCTGAATAACAGGTTTGTTCTTAAAAGTGTCAGGGTTTGGACAAAAGGATTGCTTTCCCCTTTTGCGGTTATTACCGCACAGCAGGGGTTGGCAGATTAGCCGATGTCATGTTGTGAGTGACAGCTGTTGCTTATCGCAGTCTTTCGATTTCGAAAAGCATTTTTCTTTCAGCCGATCGAAATAACACAGATTGAAAACACAGAAAATATGGCTGTGTTTTAGAGGATTTCTGATTATTTCATGAAACACTACATATAATTTAAATTAGAAATAAATTTTGTTGTACTTAATACGATACGAATCTAATTTTTATGAATTGAAAGTGTTCGCCTATTATTTTTTTTATTGTAATAAGTTTCTCAAATTTTTAATCCCCTCGTAATGTGAAATTATATTTCGAAATTGCATGCAAGTGATTTAATTCTTGAAAAAAAAAAGATTCTTTCAGAGTATTTCCAATGTACTTTAGTATTCTAAAATGCGCTTTCAAAATATTATTTCTAAAGGCATGCGTATTACGCTCATCACTAAATTAATCAATCTTTGAATAAAATTATACAAATTGGCATAAATTCTTAAGAATTAAAAAAAAAAATACATAAATTCTTACGAATGAAATGCATAAATTCTTACGATTACGAATTTATCTCAATTAAAAGGATGTGTCTTGAATTGTTTTTAATTATTAAATGGCAAACTTAATTAATAAATGAAATCAAATTTATCTAATAAATAAATTACTTTTTCCTATGTCAATCTCAATTTAAAATTATTTAAATCCATCATGACTGAAAAAACTCTTTTTCAAGCAATAATAAAATGTTAAAATTTTACATTTCATTCGAAAATAACACAGTAAAATATATTTGGTACATTAAATATGAATTCAAAATTTTCTTTATCAATGATACGAATTTTTTTGCCATATCATTTTCCAAATTTTTTTTTTTATTGAAGTACAAATAAACCATGTAGCTGAAGCGAAAGTTCTATAACTAGCATGTCACTAAATAAGATACAAAAAGTTCAAGACCTTAATTTTCTTAAAGAATGAATTTTCTTGGTGATATATTCAAATGTATAAATAAAATTACACACTGTATAAATAATGTTGTGATAATTTCAACTTTTATTGCAAATATATGTTAAAATTTTATGTAATTTTAAGTAATAAAAATTCTGATAAAAATTATTGATAATTTTATCCCGAGGTGTTTATTTCCAGTTCCAAATTATATACGGATAAAATGTGTTCGCCCTAGGTCAAACATTTTGATCTGGAGATCGCCAAAACGAATATTCATCTTCACTATCAGTAAGTATGTTCACTATTTTAGTAAAAATGGTGGTAAGAGACCTGCGTGCCTGAACCCTTGTTCAAACAAGTTCTGTTTTTAAAAAATGAAAAAGTGAGGCTAAAGTTTATTAAGAATAAAGAATTTCAAATTACTTGAAATGTGGGTATTTCTGAATTTTTCTTACCCCTGTGGACAAACTGGATAAATAAACTAAAATCACCTCTAGTGAACTCAAATTTTGCAAACAAGAGAAGAAGGTAATCTAAATGCCAGTTGCACGCATTAATTTTTTTAATGCTAAGATATGAAATAAAATTAGACCAAGGAAATAAAAAAATTAGAATTTAAAACACAAAGTATAATTATTTAACTTTAATTAAATTAACTTAAAAATATTATAACTTTTAACTCATTCATTCATTTACTTTCACGAGCATTAAAATTTGCGTATTAAATTAATCAATATTAAACGTATATAAAAATGTCACTTAACATTGTGTTTAACATTCACAAAAGTGCGTGTTGTATACAGGAGACTGTACAGTGAAATAAGATTAATATTTCGATTAAAAAATATAACCTATAAAAACTGCGCTTATTTTAACTTTGAAAATATTATTAAAAACTAGAGAAAAATATAAAAACAATATCTCTACAATGCTTAAATTTCTGTTTGTATTCGTCAAGGAATGTGAAATTCCATAAACAAAAAAAATATTGCAAATTACATAAATTATCAATTTTTATATATAAATTATTACGTTATAAAAATATATGATTTAATATAATGAATGTAAAACTTATCATTCTAAAAAACTGACTTTAATTTATGTATTTTATATAAATAAAATATCTCCCCGTTTTTAATTACACTTATCAATGAAAACAATAAAAAATCATTCAAAGAGGAAAAGTCTCGCTCATTAAATAAAATTCTGCATATAATTTCAGTGTCTTATATTTTTAATAAAACAAGTTGCATAAGCAATCTTAATTCGAAAATCCTTAAATAAAAGTACGTTATAAAAGAGAAAAATGTCAAATTTTTATTTTATATTTATTTTTTTAGATTAACAGTTATTTCACCCTAAAAAGTTTTAAAATCTTATGGATGAATCTTTATTAATTACAATACTCATATATGTTCATTCCGAGAATATATTTTCATACGTTCAGTTTTATTCCTTTTATTTAAAACTTAATGTGGATTCGCATTTATTCTCAAAATCTCAAAAGTAAGGTTGAGAATGTAAACGAAATTTTAAAATGCTTAAAAGAACGCGATCAGGAAGACAGCATTCCTATCGTCCACTGATAACGATTGGCTTCTCCTTATCTCACATTTCTTTCTCGTTATCTCGCAGCTTGAGTTTGGGGGGAAGCGAAAAACTCGACCCGTGAAAGTACGGGCAGTGACAGTTTTAAGGGGATTTAAATTTCCGTCTATTCACGGATTTAACGCTTTGAAGGGAGAAGAGATTCCGTCTATTTACGGGGTTGACGCTTGGAGGGTTAATAATGCCAGAAAGGACCGTTTTGAACTGCGGAAGGTTTGAAGCATGGTGATTCATTAAAATCTAGAGTTACAATTTTCTGATAAGTACACTTCTTTTTCTTTGTATATTTTGTATACGAGAAAGGTTTCAGATAAACGGTAAATCAGTTTCAGATAGGTTTCTTTCTAGCTGCAAAGAACTTTCTTATTTTTCAAACTTTTGATGCATGAAAATATCTTATCACAATCAATAGTGCATCTTTTTTGGCAACACTTCTCGAACCCCTATTTTTAAAACGAGACCAGAACCTTTCATCTTAACATTGCTCTAATCTGAAAATGACATATTTCCCAGGTACGATCCTTTTCGACTGATCTCAGTACCACGCCGAGTTTTTGATAAAATATCGGCTTCGAGCCTGCAAGATTTCACGTTCGAGACAAGACTCTACTAAAGATCCATTGTGTAGTTGCAGGTTTTGTCTTTGGGTAGGGTTCAAAACTATAAAGTCTGTCCCAAAATAGTCATGTTTCTCTTACGAATTGAGTTTTAATATAATTAAATCCAAAACAAGCTTAAATTGAGAATTAATCGAATTCGCCTCTACCATAGGAAAGATTTCAAAACGCAAAAAATGTCTCATGGATGAATCAATTAATTGGGCAATTATTGTCTGCAATGGAAGTTTGAAGCGAAACATTTAATTTATTCCTGACATGAATAATCTATCATTCTATAAATGTCTATTTATAACGAATTTGCTTTATAATGGATTTAACACCATATGATTAATCATATATATTCTAATGTAATAATGAGTATTAATTAATATCAATTCAATACGACTTTTTGAAAAAATTAGGTGTATCGATAAATTAAGAGAACAGATTATTTTAATACAAAACATTATAACTAACACTTCATGAAACTGAATTTTGTTTCTCACTTTTTCATGGAAAAATTTGTATTTTAATCGCTACTTTCTTTTTTTCGTAACTAATTAAATTGATAAGAATTAAAAATCTGCATCGATGAAGATTTTACTATCGATAGATTCTATTTTTTATCGTATTAAATAAACTAATCCATTTTACATGCAAGTCGGCTTAAAATGTAATTCTCATTCCATATTTAAAAAAAGCTCTGCCAAATCAAGATTTTCGTTACTTAAGTTGGAGAAAATAATTAGAAATTATTCTTAGGAAAACACGAAACGTGTCTGATTGGTTGTAAG
>JAOUZG010037409.1:8370-26870 GCA_026289955.1 Argiope argentata
TGTGTGTGTGTGTGTGTGTGTGAGTGTGTGTGTGTGTGTGTGTGGTGCAATGTTCTCTGGTATTCTAATTTTCTATCTTAATGTAACTCATATTAACTCCATATTAAAAATTTGTTCTTGTTTCTTTATCCAATTTATTAAATTAATGTCACACGCTCTCTATAAAAATTCTCATTTCCTCACGCTCCGAGTGAACGGTAAAAGTCCTTAATTCTTAGCGCATTCCTTTAAAGAGACCTAAATTTTCTTATCCAAAATCGATACGAGTCAAAGAAATTCTCATCAAAAGAGAAAATTTCGCTCTCTTTTGCTCCTCTGCTCTTGTATCGTGATGTAGACTGACGTATATAGTCTCTTCTTCCTTGTACATAAATACTGATAGTAGTTCTTTCTCTTTGACTTTAATATTAATTTGTTATAGGTTAAAAATCACAAATTAGATAAATTTTTTGGCATTAAGAAATTCTTTATTTAACAATTTTTTTTAATTTAATAAGTGTATCAATTTATATTTGAAGTTTCAACTTCTAAAGATGGATTCTACATCAAAGGAAATTTAATGGAAACAGAAAATGTAAACGGATAGTGCGCTTCTTCGGATTCCTCATGAGGTTCAAGATGCAATATGATTTTATATTAATAAAATTATTTATATTTTATCACATAAGTAACTTTATTAATCTACTTCATTATTTAATATGTTTATTAATATTAATTTAGTAATTTTAATATATATTTATGTTATTGAAATTACTTAGTTCTGTTTCTTTTTTATTGCAAGATTTGCAAGAAACTCTGCATTAAGGGAGGACAAAGTGCATTTAATATTCAAAATTATGATTGTTCCTCATAAATATCCTTTGTAGTCAAGAAAATAATATTACATGCATTCTCTTAAAATGATTAAAATTCCCAATTCATTAATTTTAGAAATGAATTTATCTTTAACTATCAGTCTAATTTTTGTTTGAAATTTCTCTTCAAACTAATTATTTTCATTGCAGACCAACAGCAATAAGTGTTTTAAACCGTTGAAATATTTTGATACCAATTAATTGTGACTTCAACAATTAAAACATGAGAGTCTTTATTGATAAACATCCCGGATTGGCACATTTCAATCAGAAAATTTATTTAAAAAATTTAAATTTTGAAAGATTTTTTATATTTCAGTCCTTTTTTAACACTTAAAATGCTTGTGATATGTAAATTGGTAAACATTTTGCAAAGGAATATATGTGACGTTCATCTATTTTTAATAGCAAATATTTATATTAACCCATTCGCTGCCAAACACGAATATACTCGTGGTTGGCAGGGTGTTACTCATTGCCAGTACGAATATACTCGTGATACTTTCAAAATATTATGACGCGCAACTTGTTAAACTTGCGAACCTTTTATGGCCTCAAATATAAATATACAAGTGTAAAATCTTGAAAAAAAGCTACAAATAAATTATTTTTACAAAAATTCTACTTAATTTAACCCATTCTCGGTCAAGCCTAAATTGTTTGAGGTTATTCCCATTGCCGTACCACGAGTATACTCGTATTTGATTTTTATACTTGTAAATGATTATTTATGACAAAATATGTGTATTTATTTTGAAATAATAAAACTTAGATAAACAATGACACTCAAAACAGAAATGGCAATGGGAATAACTTCATACAATTTAGGCTTGGCAGCGAATAAACAGACTCTGCAAACGATTTGAGCGACATATTTTAAAAATATATTGTTAGCAAAGAGCACATAATTGCTTTACTTGATGATCATAATTAATTTTTAATCATTACGGTAGACTGGCGGAAATAAATCTTTTCTATTCAAGAATGGCATCGCAAGTATAAAGAAGAAGCGTTACGTCACGTTTGATGTATTTGCTCTCAAATAAATTTTGAGATGATTTCTGACACTTGTTAGGTCCATTTTTCATGTTTCCTTCACTTATAAAATTTTTACTTTAAGAAACCTCGTACATTCTATCTAACATAGAACGAACCTTTTCCAGTGTAAACAGAGAAAGTAATTATTTTTCTCACATGTCGTCATTATTTTGCTGGTAAAATTATCTACAGAGGGAGTATAATAATTTTTAAGGAGAAATAGAAGGAACAATTATAAATATAAAATGTGATTGTAAGTATAATATATTGTTACGTTTTTAGCGTAGCGGTTTCGGATTGAATGGACTTTACTTGAGAACAGCACAAACAAATTTATTTACAGGTATTTACAGGATGACTTGATAAGCGAAAACTTCAGATAAAAACAATCCAGCAGTCAACAGTCATTAACAGCGTAAATGCAAGCTTTACACACGATAAACACAGACCGCAAAACAGATATCGTATAGCACAGTAAACAGTAAGTCACAGCGAGCTCAATTACACAACGTTAACAGCAAACGTAAGCACCGCTCACTAATAATACGTTGTCACGTTTTAAGCGTAGAGGGTTCGGATTGAAGGGACTTTACTTGAGGACAGCACAAACAAATTTATTTACATTTACTGGAGGACTTGATAAGCGAAAACTTAAGATAAAAACAATCCAGCAGTCAACAGTCACTAACAGCGTAAATCCAAGCCTTACGCACAATAAACACAGTTTCCGAAACAGCTATCGTATAGCACAACAAACAGTCAATCACAGCGAGCTTAATAACACAACGTTAACAGCAAAAGTAAACACAGCTCACTAATAACAAGCGAGACAAATAATCAGATCGCTACAACTAGTCACTACTCTTCCAAGAAGAACAACTTAATTTACGGCAACCCGTCCCTTATATAGCCAAGCGAGCGAGCACACTGAAGCAACGTGGAGCTTCGTGAAAGATCTAGCGGTTACCAGACTATTTTTTTCTTCAAATTAACTCGACTATCATCAAGTTCTTCGTCGTCCGTCGCCAATGTTGTCTCCTTCGGCTGGCTTTCGCGACGCTCACCTCTTGTAACAATATGCTAACGTTTTTTAAAAGTAATTCATGACTCGTGCAATTCCATATATCAGATGTATCAATCCAATCTGATGTATGCAGTCGCATATACCAGATGTGGGAATCATGTTTGATTTAAATATTTGCAATCACATCTTTTCTATAATTTTTCATAATCTGTGATGGAATATGAATCTATTTTAACAGGTATAATATCTACTCTATAATAATTAGTGAATCACAGGTAAAAGAAGATTTATGGAAGTAATTTTTTTAACGTTCATTGCTGTTAGTTGTGCAGCAATTACTGAGCTTAGTGACTAACCTTTAACCATTGACAGATGAGCACATTTTCTGAACTATATATATGCACTATACTTACAGTGGCTAATGAAGAAATAATGGGATTGCAATTAATATTGTGGAGTTGAACTAGATATATTTAGTTTCAACGTACTATCGTAATTTTTAAATGAATTCTGTATTGTAAAAAAGAGAAACAATCACACAGCCACATTTGGCAAACTTTGAGCCACGTGAATCTCCTAACAAATCAAAATAAACTAGTATGTAATCAATAAATTATTCGGTTACACTAGTCCAATTCTGGCTAAAATAATTCTCTAATTTTATCGTTAAAATATGAACTCACAAATATAGAAATACGATATTAGGGTAGAGCTTCAGGACCAATAAACGTCACAGATTGAAACCCACTACTATTTCCAGCATCTACAAAGAAATATTTTAGAATGAATTTCATTATAGACTTTGTTATATCGTTAAAGCATTACTTTATCTGTGTTCATTGAGTTAAAAGTTTAAACATCGGACATATACTGCAGAAAGCACCCAAGTTGAAATAAAAATGAGTTTGTATTTTGCTGTTGAAAATACTCTTTGTGCAACTGAAAAAAAAATGTATACCAATACATATACAATGTATATTCAATATTGAAAACAAATTGATAAAAGTGATTATTTCTTTCATAGAATTAAAATTTTAGATCAAGAAATAAACGGCGTTTCAACTATTTTGTTTTCTCTTTTATCTAATGAGATTGCAAATTTCATTTTGACAATTTGCTATCCCATTATTGGTAACTCAGAACCTATAGAATATTTGAGGAGTTTATGAAATATGTGCAAATTTTGTAACGATTTTTGAATGATTTAATTTTAGTTGTAAGTTTCAGAGACAAAATTCCAATATCGATATGATGTAGACAATTAAAAGATTAAATTATTTTTCTTCCACTTTTTGCTTGGTCACTTAGCAATTAACTGATAATATGTTGTATAAATATGGCAAGTATGAATATCTGTTGCATATTAGGATATAGATTATGACCGATACTGCTTTTTCATGCAGTTTCTCTTTTTGTACTTGAGTTCCTTCCTTTCTAGTTCCTTTCTTTCCCTTTTTAGACAAAGAAATAATACAGTGATCAAACGTAAATTGATTTTTTTAAATGCTTTAATTAGTACGATCAAGCATAATTATAGATTTGTATTTAACTCCTAACTGAATTCTATATAATGAAAATGCATAATCAGTATTTTCTAATACAATAAATGACAAAGAATGCTACCCTCACAGGAAGCTTTTTAAATTTGCTATTCATTTCTATAAAATAATTAAAAAAATATCGTAATATATTATGTTATTTATTATGAAATTCATTAGCATTCAAGGAACACTTATTCGTAATAACACAGCTATCACTACTGTTTTTTATTCACTTTTATAATTACTTATATATTTATATTTTGAAAACAAAAAATAAAATCATATTCATTCTAAAAAACTAAAAATAATAAAACTAAAGAAATTGTTAAAACAATTTGGAAGAAATTGACTTTAAAAATTTTAAATTACTCTTAATAGTAAATATTCCGGATAATATCGCAAGCAAAACGAGTAAAATTGGTTTTTTTAAATTAAGGGAGCACCCAGTCCCAAAAGGGGTTATCTCCATATTGAATAAGGAAAAATCTAGTTTAACTATTATTACCTCCCAATGAGCAGGAACTCTCCGGTGGCGTTAAGTCTCCTGATGGCCTTGAGAAGTCCTCTGACCGTCATCCCCTCGCAGAAACACACCACCACCTTCGCGTTGGGGTACTTCTGAAGGTTGCGGATGATCTGGTCGAAGACGTAGTCCTCAGCGTGACTCAGGACAGAGTCGCTGGCTGCCACACAGATGCCTGCCTCGTGGGCCAGCTTCACGAAAGCGTCCATGCCGCTGCCGCCGTAGTTACCTGAGGAGAAAGAAATCCAATTAGCTTCAAGCTTTCTAAAAAGAAGCGTCTCAAAACTATACCAATCACGCCTAATTTGGGAAAACACAAAATTATGTATTCCGTCAAAACTGCATAAGCTGTATGTAGTATCAGTGTCAATTACAACACAATTTAGACGTGTCTCAAAAAATGGACGCTGGACTATCAAATTAAGTTAGCATTCGTTCGTCAGAAATGCATGTCAGTACTAAATTAATGGTTTGGTGTAAAATTAAAAAAAAAAAAAACGAAGTACTTTCCAAAGACCTGTAGTAAATGCTTAAATTCTAAGATATTATAAGCGCAATAATCTGTAAAATATAGTAAAATAAGCTTTGAATGAGAACCGGTTTTCCCGTACGCCGTACGTGCATAGATTTATCCAATTTTGATAGTTGTAAACAAAAAATACATAATTCGAAACAATTATAATTCAATATTAAAATGACTTTGAATACTTAAGCCAAGTGCTCCATGGATTTCCATTTCAATCAAAATAAGAAAATATTCCCAAAATAGAAGGTATTATCTTATTAGATAGTAAGGAAAATAAACCGATTAAAGGGTTAATGAATCCTTTGCATTCGGAAAAGTAAATTGATGCTTAATTATTCATCTAATGCAAGGCGCTGTGTAACTTGCTATATATATATATATATATATATATATATAATTATTTACTGAAAATATATGGCAGAGTGTCGTAGCCGAAATCATGGCAGAAAACTGGTTGATTTTTTAAGATTTTATTCCACCACGGGAAGCAGGTATTATGTAACAAGCAAAAGTGACGAACACAACACAGAACGACACAAAATGGGACGACTAAAAATCTGATTAGATTTTTATCCTTCTAAATTTATACCATGAGATTTTAATATTGATCTTTGACGCATGTCCATTATATGTACAGCCCATGCAAGGGAATCATAGGGATTTTTTAATAGAATTTGCTAAGCTGGCTAATTCCACTCCCTACACTTGGTGTCTGGGAAAGTAGCCGGTGTTTAGCTGATTCTTCAATTTTAGAAAGCTTCTGTTCAATTAATTAACTAGAACAAGTGGAATGGATCAGGAAATGAGAGAATATTTTAGAATGAAGTTACTAAGGCTAACTCAGATTGAAATCGCAGAAATTAATTTGAATGTACACTGAGAATATATATATATATATATATATATATATATATATATATATATATATATATATACGCTCATTACTAGATATTTTATCATAATAATTTGAATATAAATTCTATAATATAATTTTAGATTGGTCACCATAAAATCCTAAGTGAATCATTAAAAACCTTTCAGAAAAATAATACGTAACTGTGATATAATTTAGCAATCTAACGACGTCGTTTCACACGAGATCCAACTAAAGTAGGATAGATTTCCATGAATGTTCCCAGCAATGATTTAACTTTAAAGATATGTTAATTGTTTCTAATAATAAAGAAATTAGAAATAAAATTGTTTTGCCCTGTTTAACTTGATTTACCTGTATATATAGTTAAGAAACAATAATATGAAATAACAACTGGAAAACTGTTAGACAAGATTCCGATATTGAAAATGGATTATTTCATTTAACGTACTTCGCATTAATTCAAGGGGCATAAATATTCCTTCGACGGTTGGTTGAATTCAAAGATAGTTTAAATACATCGTACGAGAAATTTTGTTCAAGAGTACTAAGATTGATGAGCTTCGCTTGAATATTTAAGCCAATGATTGATAGAGATCATTCACTATAAGAGTTCATAAACAACTCAAAAGCAAACTAGAGTTTCTGAAATATCTCCATTAATATTGCACTCGAATAAATTAAAAATAAATAGGCTTAATACAATAATTATACACTATTTTTTTTCTAAAACAATCTCATCACTGGAGAAACAGGATTTATGAATGCTATTAAAGGATCTGAGTATATGGGTAGCGATCTTTGACTCATGTCAATTACATGTGCAGCTCGTGCAAGGGAATCATAGGGATCTTTTAAGGGAATTTGATAATAAATATCAAAGATTGTAGATCTTACCGATCATTTTTGAAGCCAAAGCGAAAATTTGGTGACTAATTAAGTAAAATTGAAGAAAAAAAATGAAAATTCTAGAATTTGGGAATATTTGATTTAAAATCTGAGATCTAGAGGCTCTTATAGAAAATCGTATGTTCTATCAGTAATTTTATATAAAGGCGAGGGAATTAAATTAGGTAAACATAATGAATTTTCATTATATTGTTATGAACTCTACGTGACTCTGTATAGCGCACAACTAATTTTTGTTTTATGAATTCCTATATCCCTGCACTAATTCAAAATAGTTTTTTAAAAATTCTTTGAATATTGTTAGGGAAAACAGGATACTAAAATCATAGGAGAAACTAATAGATTTCTTAAACACCTAAAAATATTTTTATAAAGAAAATACTATCAAATATTTATGTCTTATTTTTTACCGACTGCAAGTAGACAAAATTATGCGATTTGCAATTCAAAGGCTATTTCAAAATAATGTTTCAAATCATTAATTCAAAATTCAATATTTCAATTCAATAATTAAAAATTATTTTTTTTAAATTCTTTGAATATTAAATCTTGAAACTCAAAATCACATATCTTGAAATTCAAAATATTTTTTCAATTCAATAATTCAAAATTAAATTCTAATTCAAAATAGTTTTTAATTTTTTTTTGAATATTGTTACTGGAAACGGGATATTAAAATCATAGGAGAAACTAATACATGTTTTAAACAACTAAAAATATTTTTAGAAAGAAAATACTATCACATATTTATGTCTTTTTTTACCGAATACCAGTAGACAAAATTATACGACTTTCAATTCAAAGGCCATTTCTAAATTTCCTTGAATCTTGTCATTAAGAAACGAGATTCTTTATTGTTAACACAATACCAAATAAAGAAAGGGAACTACTTATTCATATTGAAATTAATAATTTGCTATTCGAATAATCCCTTTAAAGCATTTCTATAATTTTTTCCCTTTCAGACTTTAGAAAGACAAATATTAATGAAAAAAAGGGGCCAGCAGAAAAAAAAGGGGGTAGCCACCAGTAGCTATGTAAATCATGACACGGAAATAGTTATTTATCACACAGGTCTGGCGGATTTCCAAGAGAAAAGTAATTTATTAGATACATTTTGGCGAAACTGAAGAAAAATCACTAACATTAATAAACTTAAAACTGCTTGCCATATAGACGTGAAATTTGCACAAGTGTTTCTAATATAAATAAAAAATACCAAACTTCCCCAGACGAAATATACGAATAAACCATTAAAGTAAGCAAGAAAAAGTGAGATATTTTTCGGGAATGTATTCTTGGACATAAAATAATTCAAATTGATTTAATTTCTTTAAATATAGATTTTTTTTTCTAGAATGCTTTTAATACACACGCATATTTTCGCATGCAATTAAAAGCGTCCTCACTAAAGGGTTATGAATTCGAAAGATATGATTAAAGTCGGTTAGAAATATTATGTTTCCTCTCAATAATTATTCATTATATCATATATGAGAAACTTGCAACATCTTTATAAAATAAAATAAAAAAGATTAAATGAAATCTGCTATGCATATTTCAATGCATCATGTCAGAATATCATTTCTTTAACGGCCAAGCACCACGTGCTCGTGCGAGTTAAATTATATTTTTATTCATTTTAATTGTTTCTTCGAATTAGTAAGTTTAGTATAGCAAACGATCCAAAAAACTTCGCCTCTCATTTATTGCTTTAAAAAATATCACATTTCCTATTTATTTCATTTCATACAATCACGTGCTCAAAATGATATTTTTCTAGGTTTTATTTGCAGTAGTCATTAACTTATTTTTTTAAATCAGAGCTTTTGTAAATGGGATGGCAACGCGTTATTAAAAGCTGATTTTTTGAGATGCTTGTGCAGTTAATAAATTTTTTTTGACTTACTGATTTTTATTTTTATTTTTCTCCAACGGATTTTTTTTGACGCCAAAAACCTCATCCCCAAAACAACATCATTTTCTGACATGATAAAAATTAGTTTTAATCACCTAAGTTTTATTTTTACATATATTTTTAGTCTCACATTAAATTTCATAAATATTATTTTGACGTATTTTTACAACAGTATTTATTTTAATATAGTCACTATATTTTATTATAGTAAAAAAATTTACACTTCAGTTTTGATGAATCTATGTTTCAGCTTTTCCTATGATCTAAAAACAAATTTTTGGCATTACGTCTGTCTGTCTGTGAAAAGGATTACTTAGAAACTCTTCAATTTAGAGGACTGAAACTTGCTATATAAATTTATAACAAAATTTGTTGACTTTCACTAAATTTTTATTGAATTTCATTCACAGAAAGACTATCTATCTGCCTCTGGTCGTTTGTGAAGTGAACAATTATGAACAATTTTGTGAAAGATAGCGCCGATCCATCGATAATCGGGCGGACTTTTGTGCCAAGTTGTAACTGTTTGTTGGTAATAAGTCGCCAAATCTGATCATCTATCCATTTTTATTTCCATATTTACGTAAACACATTAATTTGAAACTGCAATGAATTAAATTAAAGAAATTCGGTTTATTATTAATTATGTGTCAAATTTTGAGTTTCATTAAGCCGAAAAAAATGTTCAACATTCATATTCATACTATAAAATTATTAAAAATGCCTAGATTCATGCCAAAAAATTATTGTCATACAAACAAACAAAACAGTATATTTTCTTTCAGTGACATTAATTTCTAATAATAATAAGGAAAAAATTTATGACTGTGAGTGCTCTACAGAACGATCACTGGATTTAGAGCTACTAATTTGATTGGATTAAAAAGGTTTGCGGAGAGATACGAAGCTAGAAATAATATTTTTCAAAATTTTTATTATTATATTGTTGAATTCAAAATTATGTGAAATTTTCGATTCTTATCAATTTCTAAAAGAATTATTACCAAAATATAATTTATAAATATTTTTTTTTTAAATTCAAGAAATACTCACCATAATGATAATAATTTGCGAGTCATACATTTTTTCTTAATTTTCATAAAATTTTAAAAATAGCTCTTGATTAATTATCAATAATACTTTTCATTGCTACAATTAAATACAGACCATTCCGTTTTTTCATCAAAAGTTTAATTCTGATTTTTTTTTCAAAATCATTGAAAGCCATATAAGTAGAAATATTTTCATAATATTCGTTTAAAATTTACATGAAAATTAAGAAAGTGAAGTTGAGTTCACAGTAAAACAATTTACAATTTTTAAAAAATGTCTTTTTGTGTTTTGGACAGCTAACATAATATATGGCTTGCTATATTAAAGATATTTTAACTGCATAATAAACAAAACCGATATCAGATGATTACACCAATATGAATTTAATATCTGCAATACTTAAAGATGCCTTGATAAGGAAAATATAAACATCTATCAATGTCTAACCGAACTAATTAAAACAAATCTGATCGCCAGAGAAGACTTTTTAAGATATCAAAAAATATCAAAATTATTTTTGCAAAATAACGTTTTATTTTAAACGCCAAAAAGGATTCCAAAAATATAATATAAAAGATTCTACCATTTTATAAAATTTAATCGAGTGATATTCATCAATGGTCAACGATTTCGATCATAAACTTATCAAAAGAAATAAAATTCTTAAAATAAAATTATATAATGGTAGTTATAAATATGATTAGATTTTAAAATTTTTATTAATCCAAAAAAAAAATCTCACGTTTAATCATGTATATTGCTATCATTAAGCCAGAAGTGATTCGTATATTGATGCAAATTTAAAGAACAAAAGTTGTTGCCAGTTAATAAAATACAAATATAATTTAGTGTTCGCCAAAACATCGAAGCAATAACATGTATTAAATCAAATTTCATAGTTATAGATCAAAATTAAATATATAAATGCGACATCAAAGTTTAAAAAATTTCATAAAACTTAAAAACAGCATAATTTTTTAGATCAATACAATTTTCAGTTAAACTATATTTTAATATTTTGAGTACGTCAGTTATAAAGCATAAAACAGTAAATCTAATCTTTTAACGAATGATTTTTTATTAGAAGAAGGTTAATCTGATAATAACTAATGATAAATAGCATGCAAGTCAGATATTTTGCCATAACTTTCTTCAGCGAAGAATAATTGTCAAAAGTTACCACGAAATGACTCAATTAGGGCTAATTCGGTTTTTCTGATTTTTGGTTAAAAGACTCCGTTGACCTTTTTCACTGATAAGCAAGTCATTAGTATCCTATTAACACTAATGAAGAATGATACGAAAATATCTACGCCAGACCGCCAAGTCATTTCCCTAATATCAATGATAATATATTCCTGCATTCGTGATGTCGCAATTAAAAAATATTTTTCTCTAAATAGGACATATTAATGAACAAAAATGTGAAATTGCCAATTCTTTATCTAATTGCATGGAGTATATTTTAAACTATATGTAACTGAGATATTACATGATATTTTTGATGCAAAACCTTTATTAATACATTAATATACTTCAGCGCTGGTGAATTTAAAATATCTGTAAAAAAGTTCTGAAAAGAATTCCAATTTTTGCGATAAAAGGTTACTTTTATAAAATGTATCTAAAAGAAAAATATTGTTTTCCTAGAAATTAAATTACTAAAAAATTAATTACTATATGTGGCATTAAAGATTTTATAATTCGATGCTCCTAAAAATTATTGAATGCCTCAAAGAATTTTAAAAGTAATAAATAATAATTTTTGTCTACAGTTACAAATCCGTATACAATGTGTTTATAAATGAAAATCCAAGTTTTAAGGGTGAAACGAAACCAAAATAATTAAAAAAAAAAGAAGAGAGAAACATGCTATCTCAAATTTCATGCTATCATGAGAGAGCATTATTATTTTTAAGTCATTGATTGTTCTATTAATTAAAGTCATTAACCAATTTAAACAGGTTTAAACAATCATGTGAATATCAGATTACACATGCGTCGATGTATCGAGAATCGGGTAAATGGCGGACGTTCGTGTTCGTCAAGTTGTAACTTTTTGTTGGTGATAAGTCACCAAATGTAACAACCATCTTTGCCATTTTCTTATAACCCTAAAAGGGAAAAATTGATGTTCCAAAAGAAATAAATCGGGAATTTTCGGCGGGTTTATTTTGTGGCTTTAAAAACCTCAAACCAATACAACATCATATCCTCACATTATAAAAATATTATGCCAACAACAACAAAAAATGTTGTTAATGACTTAAACTTTTGAATTACTAAATTAAATTTATTTTTAATGATTTTTTGGCGATAAAACGCCAAACGTGACAACATTCTGCATTATTTTCTGATAACCCTAAAAGTGAAAAATTGATGTCTCATAAGCAATGAATCATTAATTTGTTGCCTATGCATTTTGAGCCTTCAAAAGCTTTAAACTTAAACAACATCATGTTGTTCATCGGAAATCACAAGTAACATTAGAAAATGGACATTCAACACAATTAGTTAGAAGTTTGGAAAAAATGCGGACAATATCATGACGATAGGATAACTCATTCTATATCTTTCGGCACCTCCGATGCGACATTTTAAACGCCAGCAGATATATCTGTCTTAAATTTGTCAAGGTCAATTGGTGGCGGTGAAACAAACACCTGCTGTTCGATGTATCCCAGAAAAAAAATCAATTTATAAATATCTGTATCTTTTTATATTTCCACATCAAGCATGCAGAAAAATTATGGAATGAGCTATCATTTTTTTTCAATATCCTCCATTTTTCTCGAAGAATTACAATGAACATTTATAACAGCTTTGAATTGAAAATATCAAATCTTATTTTTGATTTTTGATGAAAAACAAAGCCGTTCAAAGATTTTTCTTTCAACTAACTCAAAGTTGGATACTCATTTATAAACAGCTTGTTTATAAAATTTAAAATTCGTTTATTTGTAATTTCGAATCTTATAGATGTTTTGGGAATCCATCTGAATTCGAAAAAAAAATTTCCACTATTTTATCAATTTTTATTGGCATTCTTTACATTCTGTTCGGAATTACGTGACACTTATGACAGCCGGTTCATCGTTTACAGCTCTCAATTATACCTTCATCGTAAATATCCACTTTATTAATTTATATCACAAAGAAAGAAATCCTTTGAAAAGAGGAGCAGTCATTTTTAAAAGTATTTTCCGCTTCCGATTAGGCACATCTTATACCGTTTTTTACTGGATTAGGTAAAATAATTTTTCTCGATCGAAGTAAGATATTTTTATTCCTTTACGGAATTTAAAAACTAATATAATTTCTCCTAATTCATTTCAGTCAAGATTTAATCAATGTCACAATTTATCTCCGCCACTGAAAATTTCAGGAGAGAAAATACTCACCAGAACCTTTTACTCTTTTTTGTCAGTTCTCAGAATTTATACCGCTGTGACATCTGTTCCTTAATTGAATAGATTTCGTCGTCTCACCTATTTCTTAGGGGGTCGATGAGACTAAGAACTCCGACAGCTGTTTCAAAGAAAACTAACAACTAGTTTCTCGAAGAATCAAAATATGCCTCTGAAGGTTATGAAATTCTTAACTATTTCGTATACTGAAGTACTATTATCTGAATTCATATATAGATTTTTGATGAAAGTTAGATAAATTTATTTTACTTCTTTTAGATTTTGTGAAGTAGGATTAGCTTTATTTTTAATTGATATATTCCTATATATTTCTTGCTTTGTGTGCTTTTTTATACGGGTATAATTAGTTTTGTTTTGAGTCTATGTTGTTTTGTTATGTTTGAATTTAACATTTTGTGTTTTAAAGTTTTTGTATTTCTGTGGTATTGTTTATATCCAAGACTTCATTTTCCTGGATTTTTCAATTTCTTTTTAATTCCATTTAAATTTTAAAAACTTTTTAAATTATTTTGTTTTGTTTTGTAAGTATTGGTTTCGTTTTGTGTGATTTTACTTTTTCTGGTATCTTTTTAATTTAAAGATTTTCTTTTATTTTTGTGATACAAATTTATTTCAAAAACCTCTTTGTCATGGGATTTTTGGGTCACGAGAGATCGATTTTTGACTTATTGTCAGATATCTCGCAGAAAAAAACCCTGGTTTGAATCCCTGCCTGAGAATGATCTTTGAAAAAGTCTTCAGACCGGATTCATTGTATTATTATTTTTTTTCTCCTTTTGATTTCAAATTTTTGTTAATTTAGTTCATTTCATTTGTGTTCTAGTTGTAGCAGCATTGGCACACTCTAGATACAATGTTAGATATTATGGGTTAGAATAATCTGTTTAGGTAAATTAATATTTTTTGCAAATTGTTTTTCTATGATATGATATGTTCCCATATACTATCCCTGATTTTTTGAACACTTTAGCTATTTTTAAGTACTTGAAATAGATTGATTAACTCTCTCTCTCTCTTATCTTCTTTCTGTAGAGTATGACAACATCAATACATACTCTACAAAAAGAAGATAAGAGCCACCGCTTTATTTGTCCTCAGTATGTATGTATGTGCAATATATACAGTTTAAATGCACTATTAAAATAAAATATTTTTAAGATTGTTTGATTTTTAAAAAGACACACTTTTTAACTTCAACTTATATATCTACTCTAACAAATGAGCCGTCGTCGTCCTATCACAGAGAGCGTATCTTCCTCGTGATCGTGTCCCGGTTAGGGCATGGTTGTTCATCTGTGTACTATCTGTGAGGCATGTGAATGTGCCCCCCGCGTGAAAAGGAAGTGTGCAAGAGAGTGGTTGTTATCCTCATATGAGTGAGAAGTCATATTTCTGCCTTTCTGTGCTTAGGAGTGCATACCTTCAAAGGCTACTGCACCCCTATTTCCGTTGTAAAGCGAACACGTCATCATCATCAACAACAACAAATGAGCAGCGTGAACATTTAACAATTCCATCCGAATTTTAATGATTGTAACTTAACTGTCTGAAGACAAAACCGCTTCATCCATTCGCACGTTTCTACTGCTGAGCTTCAAATCTTTGACTGATTAAAAAAATTGACAGCATTGTGAATACTCTTTCCAAGAGAGTTTTTTACGAATGAAAACACGTGATACATTTCTCTATAATAGCCATTGTTCAGATTACTTTCAAATCCGTTTTAATATTTTAATTTTTTTCATTATATAAAGAAATATATTCAACATAAAAAAGAATTTATCTGTCTTCTTTTTTCTTTAAGTATCTAGAATGTTTTGAATGACTACAGTTGCGACAATGGAATATGGGTACTGAGATTGAATCTCATGACTTGTAACATCTTTATGTAACTTCGCCTATTTAGAATTACATTCTCATGCGACCAAACATAAGAAATGAGCAAAAAAAATCATGTACAAATACATTCGATGTGAGATTAAATTCTCCCATGTAGAAAGATGATATCAAAAATTAAAAAAATACTTAATTCAGTATCACAAGGATTAAATTTAATCCTTCCAAAGTCTATGAGAATGCGTCATGAACTCGATCCCTTCCACAAGAGGTACATTCTGTCATTGAAATGGTGATAACAAGACACAACAGAATTTACTTAAGAGAAAAAATTGATTGATTTTTTGATTATCTTTTTGATCGAAACATGTCACACTTGCTCAACTCAACTGTCCCTCTTCTACCATTTTCAACTACATCTAACTGGCTTGAAATTACATAATGGAATATTGGAGGAGATTATTATTATATTTTTCATTTTATGCTGGATTTTAACTTTCCCTTGACCAAGAAATTTTCTAAAAGTTTTATGTTCTATATGGAGATTCTACTAGTCATTCTTTTTAAAGCTTTCCTCATATTATTTATTTTCATGATGCACGACTGCAAAGAAACAAATAAAATTAACGATTCAAAAATTAGGAAATATTTTTGTTATTATGTGATACAATTTCAATTACATTTCAAATAAGAGTGTGACTTAAAATATGTTTTCCACTTTTTATTTATCTGCCATATTCTAATTTCTTTTTAGTAGGAGCCCTAATCTAATTACACTCATACATTTACATCATACGCATTTAATACATTTACAGACTACACTCTGAGCTAGAACTATTTTTTTTAAATCGCCTGATTTATATTTCGTGATTTCATCAAATATTTTCATCATAATTTAGGTTTCATAATACTTTTTTGTCACTAAAATTTTTTTCATAATAAATTTTTCCTTTAACCATAACGGATAATTCACATATAATTATTTAAATTAAAGACCAATATATCAACAATCATTTTAGCCTTTCCAATTAGAGAAAAATAGGCTTTCTGTAAAAGCTAGCATTTTTATTTTTTATTCTTATTTTGCTATTTCATTTTTTAAAAATGAATAGCATTTTTCCCGTCTTTGAATAAAAAAGTATTCATTACTAAAGACCTTGATCCGAATTATTTTCAAAATAAATATATTCTTTTTTTTAATGTCTTCACCTATATATTTTTGGTCCACTGTCCAATTATTTTTACAAACTTTATAATAAATAAATCTCCAATTTCAAAACTTTATCATTATAAACTACACCAACTGTACTGCTGAAGACTGAAGACGTAATTGCTATTTTTTGTTTGCATTAATTTGATATTTTTATTGTATGGATGAACAAATTCTATTATACAAAGGATATTAAATCTGTAATTTATTAATTTCCTTGTCATTCCTTTTTGTCATAAAATATTTCTAAAAAAGATTTCCCATTTTTCATTATCTTCACTAGTAAAGATTTTCCTTTTTTCTTGGGGGGGGAGGGCTTCATTCTTTCCCATTATATTTTCACAACACACTTCATGCCGAGTTGCCACAAAAGATCCAACGATCCAAACGCAAACAATTTGTTATCTTCTTTTTTTCCCACCATAATAGGACGAGGCGCCATTATAACAATACCCCGGCCAAGAATGCATCAAAATGTGTTTATGTCGAGATGCTCTCTTTCTTAGATACCTCCAGGGTTCGTTAATTGATTTAGTTTGCTTCATTTGCATATAATTCATTTATGGCTACGCTGGAATACGTTCGCAATTTATTTCAAATCAGCAAGGAAGAAGCGGATCAGATGAGACATTCCCAAGAACGGAGATCCATTTACCCATGGTGGAAAAGAATTTTTCCGAGTGTTGCTTAATGAATGTTTGCCGGGGCAGGACTAAACACCGATATTAGCAAGATTTTTGGTCGGAAACACATTACTGTCTGTCCTCCACATGTGGTATTCTCATTGATGGAACGCATTTTAGTTTGCTCCCCTCGCAATATTTGCATTCGTATTCTCTTGAAGGAATATACATGAAATGTTTTGAAGCTCTCTCGGAACAAATATGTCTGACGACATTTTGAGGAATTAAATGCAAGTTTTGCGACAGTAATTGAATTCTTTTATGGATTTTAGGGAATTATTTACTCGAAACTGTGATTTATCTGAAATTTAATTTCTTTTTGGGATATTTTGAAAGTTTATAAATTCATGAGATGGACGGAAAAGTATAATGTGAAGAAATAAATAAATTCAATGGATAATAATTCCGACTGAATAACATTTAGATTCGTAATTCAGAAGTTACTTTCTTTGAATATATGAAGTTAGGTATATATTGAATACGACTAATTCAACGGAAAAACAAATAGTTTGTATCATGAATGCATTGAAAAATAACTGAATGCAAATTCAAAATTGCATACTGATTCCTTTTATTTATAGATATAAATAGCCTGCAGTATAAAAACATATTTGTATAAATAAGTTTGATAGAATTTGAGAATGTCTTTCAAAGATGTGTTTTCGAAACTTGTATCTCTAATGTTCCTATGAAAGAATTTTGTTATAATATGCTTACATATTGTAGTATATCCTTTTAAAAAGTATTGTAATGCAGAAATGTTTACAAGTATCTGAGTAGATAAATTAACAGAAACTTTACTATTCACATCTTTCATAAATATATCATTTTAAATATTTATTTTTGTAATTTTAATTTATTTCGTTTCATGTATATATGAAATTGTTTTATTAATAAACAAATGTATACAAACCTTTACTAATATTATATTTAAATTTTATAATTTTTTATATTTAATTTATTTATTTAATTAATATGGAAAATCTTTAATTTAATATTTATTTATTTAGGAGAGTTATTTTATTAATTCAGGAAATTTTTTTATTAACAAATATTATTTCGTAGTATATTATCGAATTTAAA
>JAOUZG010037412.1:7027-20465 GCA_026289955.1 Argiope argentata
TGCAAAAAAAGACAAATGATTGAATTTCTGGCAAGAGAACGAAAATACATTCAAAATGCAAAACTGAATATACATTTAGCTTTACATGAACTCGTCCACGCTCTACAAGAAAGTTACCATAGTGCTATAGATGCAGAAAAAATGTGCTTAAATAGAACTTTACATAGAGAAGAGGAAATTTTAAAATTGGCCATTGATCAAATTTACAATTCAATTGATCAAATGAGTGATTATTTGTCTGGTCGGGAAATTGTGATTCTACCTAAACCAGAAGAAAAAGAAAAAGAATTTGAAAAGAAAACCACTTCTGAAATTGAAATAAAATCCGAGAAAAGAGAGCGAGAGTATGAAATTATAAATATAAATTAAAAAAAAGTTTAAAAAATTGGGTCAAACTAAAGTGAAATGTACCGTTTTATTGAAATTGGAAAAAAAGCAATGGGAAAAATCCCATTGCTTTTTTTTTAATTTTTTTAATGGAAAAAATTACATTTTTATTTTTATTACATTTAAAATTTTAAAATAAATGTTGTTTAATTAAAATTTTCATTTCATTTTTGACTAGAATGGGTTCTGAAACAGTAAGAAAAGATTTTTTTACCAATATAATTTCTATGACATTCAGCAAAGTATAAACGCCTGTAAAAAAGTATTTTCCTCTATAAAAGAGAAATGTCTTGAATGCAAAGATACAATGACATAAAGATTACAAAAAACCCTATTTAAACAAAATTATTTTATCGAGCTAATTATGTAGAGAGAAACAACCATTTCATTGGGAGTGTTTCAAACTATATTTATGTAATTCCTTCTGAGAAATGAAAATTGCGTATTTTTTGACACTTTTTTTGGGTTTCAGAGAATAAATGACTTTGTTTACATCAGATTAGCAAAATAAACCTCTCGTCATATACTATGTTAACCTTGAATAAACAATAAACAATAATTTCACTGGAAGTGTTTCACAATATATATAAAATCTCTTTTGAGAAATGAAAATTACGTGTTGTTGACACGTTTTTGGGTTACAGAGATTACATGAAAGGTACATTTCTTCATTTAAAATGATCCATACTTCAATGAACAATTTTACCCATTTCAAAAAATTCTGTACATTTGTTTTTGGAATGGTTTGCAGTTTCCATTCTTCGTTATTGCTATATTTAAATCCAAAACTATCCAAAACATTTTCAATATCTCTTCTCTTATAAAATGTATGAATGTCAAAGATGAAACGCTTCGAATCTAATTTAAAATCTGTTATATTTTTATTTACATTAAACATGTATGCAAAGAAAATGTCATTTAATGTAATGTTAGAAGAAAACTCAACCACACAACGAATCATTTTTGTACACGATTTATTCTATAACATCATCCTCCTCTCCAAAATAAGATTCAGGTTCCATACTCAAATCTCTCATTGCTCCATCGAGGTATATTTTGGGATAATACTCGTCTTGACTTTTGGTTTTTGCATAATATCCATCCCCATTAGCACGTACAGCGGCAATTTCTATATTATTGCCATCTAATCTATAATATTGGCTACCTGAAACGAGTTTAGGATACACCTCATCATTTGAGGGATTTTTGGCATAATATTCAATACCATCACTTTTGGCCAATTTTTCTATATTTTTTAAATCCTTTGCGTAAAATTGATAATTATCTTCATTTGTAGGATAGTATTCTTCTCCGTTATCCAATTTAAAATAAGTTTCTTCCCCGTCAGTGTTTTTAGGAAAAATGGGAATTTTTAAATCAATATTGAATAAATATTTCTTTTTATTATTATCGGTTTTTATATAATATTTTTCCCCATTATCTTTTATTGGAAGGTATTCAACAACTTGCCTATCTTCATTTAATGTACGAGCATAATATTCCCTTTGATTTTCATCCTTCGCAGGATACTCGTCATTGCCATCATTTTTAGCATAAAATTGCTGTAAAAAATCATTTTCGGGATAAATTTCTTTTCCGTCTTTTTGAGCATAGCATTGTTTACCATCTTTTGTTGGAAAGTAGGGTTTGTGTTCAGAATCAAAAGGATAAAGCGGGTTATCTTGATATGAAGCAAAGATTGGATTTTTATTTGAATCCATAGCAAATATGGGTTCCTCTTTTCCAGATTTTAGTTTCTTGTAAGCATATATGGGTTGACCATTGGCATCCTCCAAATAAAACTCATCTCTATTTCGTTTTTTAGCATATTTAGGGTCTCCTGTACCATCATTGGCATATTGATGAAGAGCATAATATTCTTCAAAATTTACTTTGCTTGGATCTGATGCATCATTTAATTTTTCTGGCTCATTCGGATCGACTAGTTTTGAATTGGGCTCTATAGCAATTTCCCTTTCTCTTGCATTCTTATTAGATTTGGAAGATTTTGGTTTAGTATGGGTTTCCTTTTTCGATTTATCCTTCATCTTGGTTTTTATTCTCAATAAAGATATGGTTGGGTTGGCATTATTCTTTTTACTTTTTATATTTTGCAATCATCAATTATTTCACATTTACAGAAGGATAACATTTCAAACTTTATATTTCAATGCAGGATCTGAATGGAGAAAATACCATGTAAATCAACAATTTAGGACAAGTGCTAAATGGATTCCCTAACGCTAGGATTTTTAATAATATCGGGCTTATATACAACCTGTGTTTTGACAATTTGTATTTTTATAACCAAAAGTTGGTGGTTGTTTATCTTTATGATTTTAAATTGGATAATATTTATTCTAATTGGGTTTGGGTATATTCGTAAATGGATATTTTATGATATGTTTGGATCAAGCGTTGGAAATTTGTTGAAAAAAGTTGATGTGGGTAAATGGTATTGTTCCCTTAGACAATGGTATGGGTAAGAATGACAAAATAGGCATTGAATAAACTTAAAACATTGTTTTATTTAAATTATACAACTGTTTAATTACAAATTTTAAATAAATTTTTTATCTCTGAAATATTTATACGTAGGACTATATTGAATTTCTTTTTCAATTCTAGACATTTCAATTTCAAAATTTTGCCTATATTTTTGCCAAATGTGAGCAGATATTATTTCAATAGATTCATGTAAATCTGAAAAACTTTTTCTTGGCATTGTAACTTGAATTAGTGTAAATTTGAAAAAATGTATGTATAGCTGAAATTGGTGTAAAACTTTATAACAAAAAAATTATTTTTCTAAGTCTCATCTATTAAAAAAGTTTCTATTAAAAAAATATCCTTACCCAATCAGTTTAACACATTTTTTCAAAGGCTTGAGAAATTTTTATTTATTCTAAAACAGTATTTTCCTCTATAAAAGTGAAATGTCGTGAATGTAAAGATACAATGACTGAAGAAGAATACAAAATAATCCTCTCATCATATTTTATGTCTCACCTTGACAAAACAATATACAATCATTTCAATGGAAGTGTTTTAATCTTTTCTGATTGAAATGTTTTTTGGCCTTCAGAGAATAAATGATTTTGTTTGCATCGAATGGTGAAATTATCCTGTCATCATATTTTATGCGTCACCTTCACAAAACAATATACAATCATTTCAATGGAAGTGGTTTTTTGGCCTTCAGAGAATAAATGATTTTGTTTACATCGAATAGTAAAATAATCCTCTCATCATATTTTATGCGTCACCTTGACAAAACAATATGCAATCATTTCAATGGAAGTGTTTCCCACAAAATTTAATTAATCTTTTCTGATAAATAGACATTGAGTTTTGACATGTTTTTTTAGCCTTCAGAGATCATATGATTTTTTTTGCATCGAATGGTGAAATTATCCTCTTGTCATATATTATGTGTCACCTTGACCAAATAATATACAATCGTTTCAATGGAAGTATTTCCCACAAAACTTAATTAATCTTTTCTGATAAATGTACATTGAGTTTTGACGTATTTTTTGGACCTTCAGAGATCATATGATTTTGTTTGCATCGAATGGTAAAATTATCCTCTCGTCATATATTATGTGTCACCTTGTGGAGTAAGATTTTTTAAAAGTACATTTGGGAATGTTTGAGACAAGTTTTTTTTACAATTTAAATTTTACCGCATTCAATTTTATTTTTAATAAAACAATTTTGATACAAAACCTACCTATTAAATTTTTATGATAATAAGTGTCAAGAGGAGTATTTAGTATAGTAAATCAATTACAACTGATAGTTAAAAACCCATTATTGATGGAATATCACATTGTTTATAATATACGTTTATATTGTGTTTGGTTTTACAGATAGGAAAAAGAAAAATATTAATAAACAAATTATATGTAAATAATCTATAAAAACAAAAGCTAAACACATTGTAAATAAAATGATCACGGCATGGAATATTGTATTCCAAAGCGTAATAAAAGGGGTGTTTTTCTTACTTTTTACAATTTGAAACAAATTTTTTTCAGGTTTTTGAGGTAACTGATATAATGCATTCATATATTCGTAAATTTTTTCAGCCATAAATTGGTATTGCTCACTTTGATCATCTTCTAACCAAACGTTTTGCCAAATATATTCAGGAGTTACCTCAACATCTTTGACATGTTCTGTTTTATAAAATTTATAATCCAATTGAGTATTAATCTGTTTTAAAGCTGCTTTGTTCAATACTCGATTATATTCAAAAGGATCAAAAATATCCACAAGAAAAGTTACTAAACCATATACATTTAAAACCATGGAAATCCCCGAAAGACCTGTAGCAAGAGATTTTGAAATATGTATAGCCGTCGCAGCTTGTGATTGTATTAAAACTTGCAACATGGCATGTTTTACATGAATATCTGCAGCTTTTGTAATGAGTGAAGGAACGCGTTTTTCTAATACTTTTTTAATCACATCTATTGACATGTCTAATCCAAAATCAACAGATAATTCCATAGCTATATCTTTGGCAATGGAAACATCCAATTCAGATAAAACCCCCGTTGAACGTTTCATTCGTTTAAATGCTGCAGCTGTTCCCAAATATGCAGGAAGAGGTGGTGTTTGAATTTGAGATGGATTTTTTCTTTGTGTTTTAAATATTTCTCGATAAACGTTACTTCCAAGAAATATTTCACCAATAGTTTGTCCAACTGAAGAGATGCAATCACCGTCACTAAAATCCAATCCATAAGATTGACAATACCAATCATTCAATTGCAATTGACCCTTGTAAAGATCTAAACCTGCATGAAAATTATGTTTAGACTTCATTCCAGAAATGGATTCAGGAAAGAGAGCAAAAACTTTTTTAAAATAATTGACGAGTAGACAAGTTCCATTTCGATATTCGGTATCAACTGCACCCTCAAATTTACATATTGGTTGACAAGCTAAAGTAAATCCTTTTCCAATGGGAATCCAACGAGGTGCATCATTTTTTTCACAAGGTTCTAAATTTTCCTTAAACCCAAAACAAGCTGCGTTTTTACAACCCAATTCATCAAATAAGGTTTTTGTAACTACAATGCACTGATGTGATAAAGTGGGTGGTATATAATAATCTTTAAGAGTGGCCGGTCTCGTTTCTATAGTTGCATTTTGAAACAAATAAGGATACAATTTAGAATATTTATTAAATAGATAAACTTTGGTTAATTCATTGGCGTATCGAGTGGCATGTTCCAATTCATATTTTTCGTACATGGTAACAAAACACTTTCAATAGTTGGACCTTTGTTTTCACCCGAAACGACAATTCGCTGTAAGCAAAAAACCGGAATTCCCAATAAACGATATTGAAAACATTTTTCACACGATGAAGGTATTTTGTGAAATGCTGAATGAGACATGAATCGATTCAAATTTCCATTTTCAATTTTATGGTGAAAAGAATAAAATTTTGATTGTGTTAACCACGTTAAAATAGTCATTTGTTCTTCTAAAGTGAAATTATCTTCCAATTTATAACCCGGATATGTATTTAAAAGATTAGATTCATTTTGAAAAAAAATGCATTTTCCCTTCACCACCAAATCATAAACAGTATTGCAAGCACAATCATCTTTTCCTATAGTACCCATAAAGGTGGGAAATGGTGGATGTTGTACAATTTCTATGAGACCTTCGCTTGCAAAAATATTTGCGGCGGGGAATGGATTTTCTATACAAAGTTTGACACTCATAATTATAAATTTTTATGGTACATTTAATAAAAGACCCTTGATATTCCCAACGAGGTCGACGTGTCAATAAAGTAAATTTAACAAATTTGCAGTTTTGCAAAATCTGAAAAGCGGCCAGGTAATGTATTAAAAGAGACAATTCAAAAAATATTTGTGGATTTCGAACTTGAACTGTAAATGTACGTATGCCCATTTTTTAAAAGGTTTTTGAACAAGATTCTTTTAAACTACAAGTAATTATAATAAAAATTAAAAATTTAAAAAAATAAAAAACATTTTTTCCAGTATTAAAAATATTCTAAAAAAATATGCTGAACTTATTAGATAAATTTTTTTTATAAATTATATCTTTTAAAAATTAGGAAAAAGTTTTTTAAATATATTTTTCAAGATTGGGAGAAGCATTTCCAGAATTATACTTTGTGACAGTTAATACAATTTGAAAAATAATACCGAAAAAAGGAAAGAGGTACACCCAAATAAATTGTAAAACATTTCTATAACTCGTTAAAAAATGTGCAAATTATATTATTGCAAATTGTTAAATAGATATTGCTTTTGTGCAAAGGTATATCCCTATAGAATAGTGATCAAGATTCGAACGAAAAGCGATTCATTACATTCAATGCCAAATGAAAAAGTAACAAGAAACAAAGTTCAAAATATATTCTCAAAATTAAACAATTATAAAATTTCTATTTTTTAAAAGATCATCAATTTATCATTTCATTTTTTTGGTAGATGGTTCATTTTCATCTTGCTCCTGCATTAAATGTCTTTTTAAAATTTCAGAAAAGGCATCATCGGATAAAATCAAATCTCGATCCATTGTATTCAAGACATCTTTTTCAATCATAATTTTTCCATCCATTAATCTTCCTTGATAATCAACATGTAAACCTTGTAAATTAAATACATTTTTAGAGTATCCATAGCCGGGTTCCCAAATTTTGCCCGATTGCAATAAAGCATCAAAGGAAATTTTTGCATGTAATACAGCTTCCCATGGATTCAAACCTTTCCAAAATGAGCTTGAAACATATCCGTCTGCTTGAGGACCTATACATTTAAACATTTGATATAAATGATATAAAGATCCTTTTGCCCCAGATTTTATTTGAATTATTAAATTTTCCCCTTTAATATTTTTTTCAAATTCTTCATAAGAATTGAAATTTTCTGCTTGACAAATTAAATGTTGAATTTCTTCAAGAGTAATTGAAAAAACCATTTCGTTTTCCATCACGTGTAGATAATATTGTCGCATAGAATTTATACATTCATATGTTCTTGCACTTCCGTACAAATCGTAAATGACTCTAAAAGTTTTTTTCAAATTTCGATTGGGATCTTTGTATGGTAGAAAATTTATTTTATCGAAATGAACATAAAATACAACGAGCATGTCTTGACAAGGCGCCAGTTTTAAACCAATAGTTTTACTTCCCATTTCCATTTTAGAATTGAGTAAAAACATACATTCCGCTTGTGCTTGAATCGATTCCAAAATCCATACATTAATTTCATCACCGTCGAAATCTGCATGTAAAGATTCCAATACTTCGAGGGGTAATCCAAAACAATCATATTCCCACGTTTTGGCAACTTGTAAATCAATAACATTTTCAGGTTGCAGAGATGGCATTCGATTTACGAGTACATGTTGTCCCAGTAAATGTTTAAGTTTATCGGGAACTCTCATTTGACAGGGTTCTAAACTCGAATCTGCACTAATTGTACCTCGCATAGCCAATATGCAACGTTTTCCAAATACATATTGACGCATTAACGTATTTTTTCCACAAGAACGTAAAGTTAAATTTCCATGGTTTAGAGGAGCTTCTTGTGCTTGTTTGTAAAAAGTCAATGCTTTTTTCGGAGGTAAAATTTCTTCCGTTCGACGAGTTATTGGTAATCCTTTAATAAATTTCATAATTTTTTCATAAACTAGAGTAGATGAAATTTGCCAATAAACAGGATCAGGAAAAACGATAAAATCCTGATTCACTTTTAGTTTGTGTTGCTTTAAACATCTCTCCATGTAAGGCAGTTGAAATGAATATTCTGGTGATGCTACTGCAATCGATTCTACCTGGTAACTAGATTTTGAATCTATATAATAAAACTGATTACAACAGAGAGTAAAATTTAAATTTGCAAATTTTAATGGAAGGTTACACTTTGAACATTGATTGGAAAAAGAATTTGAATTCCTCCAAGCTTTTAAAATTTCTATAAATTCATCTGGTGTTTTTTGTACTTTAACATCATTAAAATCCAAAACATTTATGGAATACGTAGAAATAGACATTATATCAAGATATGAAAAGTAAACAAAATCAATTTTATAAATTTAAACGAAAATCTCCAAAAAGATTCCAGAAATCACTGAAAGGAGACGAAATGTATCCTTTTGACAAACGAAAAGGTGAAATGTATTTTAAAAAAAGTTCCAATCCTTATGCTCGCAACAGATTTGGAAAAATGTACTATGCCAAAAATTTGAGAGGAGACGAAAAGTATGCCATTCGTAATAAAAGATCTATAGTAATTGAAAACGAACCAAATAAATTGCAGTTTGCAAAATACAGAGATGGTAGACAACGATATCCGAATGATTCAAAAGGTAACGAGTATTATTTATTGCACAAAAATGAACCGTATTTGTTGTTTGATAAAAACGGGCAAAGGTATTTTGCTGAAACACGCACCGGAATACCAATGATTCCTTGGAATTTTATCGATGAATACAAAAAGGAAGATTTAATGATTCCTATTCGAGATCCAAATGGGAACTTGGTATATATTAATCGAGAAAAGATTCCTTTGAATTTTTTTAATCAATTGATGTTTTGTTGTTGCACTCTGGCTCAAAATCCGTTAATTTTAAGTTTAGTTTTACCATCTGGGTAAAAAAATTTTCCCAATGTTATTAAATATACATAAAAAACTATATATCATTTTATTTTATTAGTATTTTTTTAAATATTATTATTAATTATTATTTTTCATTATTATTATTTTATTATGTTAATATTTTATTTTATTTCATGTTTTTTTTTAATAACAAGAAACAATGGGTTATCAAGATTTTCTAAAATCAGTCTTTGGTATAAACTATAAATTATATATACCATTTATATATAGCATAAAGTTGTATTGTCTTTTTGTTATAACTATTGTTTTAGCGACATGTACCCATCTGTATAGACATTACCGTCGAGAAGTTGATCAATCGTTTATTGAAAAAGTTAACGATTTACGTAGAAAATATGCAATAGAATATGGAAAAGCAAAAACTTGACGTTAAAAAAATTATTTCACCCATTTTAAACAATTATGATCAACATGTTGAAAATTTGATTCGTTTACTGAAACGTATACATTGCACTTTAATTTATGATGGACCAAGTGATTTGCAACAGCATATTCTTGACAAGTTGGTTTATGCATGTTCAGTTCGTAAAAAAGGAAAAATATTTAAAAATGTCTTTCCAATAATGCTGGGCTCTCAATTGGATATCGCTATTCGTAAAGAGAAACAACGTGAATTTACAAATTCTATCATTATTCAGTCGCACGAATTTGAAATTGCTGATATTGGATTTACCAATTTTCTCATAAACGGAAGTTTACGTCAGTTGCCCTATTTTTTTACAAATGATTCTAGTAATATGCACATTGTTAATAGTAAACGAGTGAGATGTTATACTTATGATTCACAGGACAAAGGAAAAGAACTCAATTATAATATGGTTGAAAATAAACTTTATGTAATAAAAAATGATGGAACTGAATCAATAGAGGACGCAGATAAATTTTTTGATTTTTGCCCATACATTACGGACCAGGAAATTTACATGGCTCGTTTTTATAAAGACAACTCATTTGATATTGATCATTTGGCAAATAAGGTTGTCGTTAGCCCAGGACATTTATTTGTGAAATTGTTTGTCAAATATCTCTATATACCATTAAAGGAAGAGAAATGGTCCATTGTCAAATCTAAATTGTCACTAATTAATAAATCGATAGAAAGTGGCAGTTTACTTCACGTCTTATCTCGGAAAACGGTCTACTTCAAAGAATCCAAATCTGTTGGAAAAATGGTTTCTGTTCCACGAGACAATTATCGCGAATTAGGTATGAATGGGGAAATTTATGTTGAAAAGAATACAGGATGTTATCGAGATGTTACTTTGCAAAATTATCCTCTTTTTCCGTACATGTCTCATTTAATTATTCGCCAAATATCGAGTAAAGTGAAAAATAGTAAAGCATTAGCTTTTCATGAAAGTAATATTGGTTTTTTATGCATCTTGGGTACATTTGAGACAAAAAATATTGGCAGAACCAACATTATGGTACAAAATTCAATTGTATCTGCTTGTGATGATATGGATCCAGTTGCACATTCTCGACCAGGAAAGAAATTGTATAAATTTTTAAATTTAGTCGTACAAGAGACACGGGCAAGTTTTTATGTCGTCGTTAACGAGGCGTGTATCCCAGTAACAGAAATATGCTTTCAACGAGTAACGAGTAAACTCAAAGAAATGAAATTAACATTTAAAACTATAGAATGTTTTAGAAAGGATAATTTTGTGTATATTCGATACAAAGTGGGATTGTTTCTCAAGTTGATGGAATTCATTTACGTGACACCACGAGACGAACTTTTTTGGGCCCGCGAATTGTTTGGTTTCACTTGCAAATCACAGATTGTTCAACATTTTGGATACAATTACATTACCGGACATCACGTTGCCTTAAACCCCTTTTTCAAACGATGCGTTTCCCAAAGTTATATTTGGAATGCATTCGTTAAAAAGTGCCGTGTTGGCAACGGATCCAAAAATTCTTTTATATTTCAAAGATACCGTCTCTACTTATTTGAAAAAAAATGAATACTTGAAACCCGTTTTAGAGGCAGTAGATGACAATTTCTCTCATCATTTTGAAATGCACGTCCCTCACGTGACAGTGGCATACATGAGTTTTCAAGGAAATAATCAGGAAGATTGTATAATTATACGTGAAGACTTGAATGCATACGATTGTTATCGATTTTATACTTTACGATTCAAATTTAACAATTCCGGTGGACCGGGAATGGTGTTTCGTCCAGTTTCTGTTGATTCTGAAGGTGATTTCTTAGGAACTTTGATATATCACGGTATTGGTAAATTAGAAGTGGAGACAATGTGTGTGAATGTGAAAATAAAAGTGGTTAACGATAATGTGGTGCATTTGCATTTCAACAAAAACCCATTCAAATTATTGGAATACACTTTGAATGAAGAGCGCTTAACAATCTGTGTAAAACACTTTCACAAAACGGGAACTGGAGATAAATTGTGCAGTTTTCACGGACAAAAGGGAGTAGTGCGTAAAATTAAAAATTTACCTCTATTAGATAATGAAATTGTTCCCGATTTAATTGTGAGTCCTTTTAGTATATTTCGTGTTACTTTGGGACAATTTATTGAAGGAATTGAATGGGGGCAAGGTCGAGATGCACAATTGGTTCAAAACAGTCTCGGTAAGATTATAGAAGGTGGAAAAGTGTTTTTTGCCAAAACATTCTATTTTCCAATTGCCTATTTTAGCAACGAACATTTTTATGCACCGACAGATTGTGTAAAGGATAAAATTACAGAACAACCTGTGAAAGGTCGTTCACGTGCAGGTGGGATGAGATTGGGAAATATGGAATTGTTGAATGGATTACGAGGAAACGGAATTGCTTCATGTTTTGAAGAAAAATTTTTCGAGCATGGAGATGGAATAATGTTGAACAATACAATGATTCCGAAATCGACATTGTTGGTGAAAGAGGATGTTCGCTTCTTTAAAACAAATTTGGATTTTAAAACTACACCTTGCATAGTTGAAGAAGATTCCAAAGAAGAAAGTGAAAAAAAAAAGAAGTAATTTGACAAAATGTTTAAATTTTTTTCGTTTTATTTTTATTTTAAAATATTTGGAACTATTTTTGGAAAATAAAAAAAAGTCCAAAAAATCAATAAATTACTTTTTTTAATATTTTAAGTTTTTTTAAAAAAATTTAGCCTAAGAAATAAACAAAAATAAAAGTTAACTTTTTTAACATTACGGTTTATTTTTCTGAAAATTTACGGTTTCAAAATTTAAAAAACTCGTAAAAGTGAAATTTCATTTTTTTAATTTTTTGGTCTCATTTAAAATTTTTTTTAATTTTTTGATGATTTTGGGAAGCCTTTTTTATTTTTTTCACCCATTTTCTGAATGATTGGTCGAAAAATTAAAAAAGTGTCCCCCAAACCCCTCAAAAATTAAAAAAATGATTTTTGTAATTTTAAAAAGTAATAATGGTTTAATGAATCAACATAATCTTTGAAAAATAACTTTTTTAAAAAAATATATACATTTATTTTTTTAAAAAAAATTTATACAATATGAAATAATTACAATAAAAATATTATGGAACAATTACAGATATCAGATGATTATATACCCAATGAATATAAAATAACGACAAAAATAAAAATTTTAAACATTTGCAATTTCATTCCACCCATTACAATGGCGGCACTGAAAAAATTTCTCATTTTCTCCAGCGGTTTCTATGTCACAATAATAATTTACAATGTAACCAAAGTCCATACAGTTTTTTAAACGTTGTAAACTCCATTCTCCAGAGAAATCAAATATAAACACAGGAGTATCCACCAAAGAAAAATATGGACTTGATAAAGCTCTTTCCACATTTCCATATATAACACGTAAATTTCCACTCATATCATTCATCAGTATAGCCCAAAACCACGAAACAAAATCTTGCAAATTTTCATCTAGTTGGTGAGTATCAGTGAGTTTTAACAGTACATTATTCACTTGATCAATAGTCAGCATGGTAGAATTTAATTTGATGCTACATTCACTCGGATTTACATTCACTAAATCTTTCAAATAAGGTAGTGGGCCACATTTGATCCTTTTTTTAATTTTTTGATATTTAGTTATTCTAGTAATATCTATAGACGGAAAATAATAAATACCGTTCAATAGTAATCCATTCAAGAGGTAATTTTTTTCCTCATCATACAACTGGAAAAAGAACATTATCTCTGATGGTTAGCGAGACTGTAAATGTGCTCGAGAGTTACAATTCAAACCGTTTATATAGTGTATTTATCACCAGAAAAATCTATGATGTATGAGGAAGTAACGATTATTTCAACAACAAAACTTGCCAAGTATGAAATAAAATTATTTATAAAAAAAAATAATATTATGAATAATGGTTTAAGCCAATATCGATTTTA
>JAOUZG010037438.1:0-10610 GCA_026289955.1 Argiope argentata
CTCACAGCATAATCGCCATAAGGATTACACATTCAGATCCACTGTTGTAGTAGATAAAACCTATTATTCAGATTTCCTTTTAGCTTCCATGGTAAGGCAGAACAAGCTCAGTTGGCGATGAATGAGATTTCTTTTCGAAAAACTTCGAAAAGAAAGAAGGACGACGTCAGAATAAGAAGAACACCAAATTTTGTGACAATACGATGGCAGAGCATGATTTTATTTCTAACTTCTTTAATATGAATTTAAATTCATGCGTTGCGATTTTTCAGAGCTCACGTCTATAATTTTGATTTTAAGTTTCAAGTTTGTAAAAGACTAGAAAAATATTTGTTGAATATAATTCCAAAATTTAAAAAAAATGTTTTTAAAAAAGCACACGATCTTTTAATAATTTCGAAAGAAATTTAATAATAGAATGGAATGTCTATATGATTGTCTTTTACGTTCACATAAACAAAAAAAAAGAAAAATATTATAATCGTTAAAAACTTACGCCGAGACATTGAGAAGTTTTGAAATTCCAGACTAACGGTTTCGAGAAAACATATTTTTCGAATTATATCTGTCTGTATATCTGTCTATCGTTTAGCACAATAACGCAAACAGGCTTTTAGCTAAACCGTTGAAGTTTGTCATACAGTTTTAGCAGTGAATTTGAAGATTTCTATAGAATTTTGAGCTAAATTCATTGACATCAAATCCAGATATCTGAATGCTGGTTGATCCGATTCTTGCGAGAAAAAATAAGTTTGATAGGCAATCTTTAATCTTCATATTTAGTATCTAGTGTTTGGATAGGTTTCAAATTTCAAGACAAATCCTTGAAGATATTAATCAACTGTTTGATTGCTTTACTCTCTAATCAATGTAAATCTGATAAATGAAGAACAAATTGTGGTACTTACGTACTAAGCCATCGATTTTTATCGCCAAATTTGAAAGTATCGCCAAGGAGTTGCTAAACCACCATTATTTTAAAAATTGTGCAAACCTTAACTGTCGTCCGCTATTTTACTGGTTTCCCAAAAGATCCTTGAGCGCTTTTACTGTTCTAACTTTTTGACTGGTTAAAATGATTAAAATTTGGTATTTACCTGTCAACGAAAAAGATGCAGTGACGTATTTTCAAAATTATGGAATTATTCCATCTAAAAATGCGTGTTTGAATGGACATGAGATGAGTTTATACATGAAAATAAACAAACAACGGAGGCCCAATGTATCAAAGAATTCTGGCCTCCTAAGTAAATCGGCTGGAGGTGGTTGGCGACCGTTGGCACATCGACTATCTAATGCGTAAGAACCCAAAATTTCTAAGATAAATGAAATTTGGAATACAGATCTAAATTCAAAGCTAAGATACTTATACAACTCTGCGATAATGTTTGACCGTCTATTATGTTACCGTACGTGTGTATGCATCGATTCAAAAGAGTTAAAGATTCTATACATGAAAAAAGGTATACACTCTCGCCGGTGATATTATCAAGTCAAGATGTCATTTACATTGGCTGAATAATAAAGGTTCAAAGATACATGAACAATTCTCTCTATCATACTAAGAAGTACAAATATCTAATGTGTGAAGTTTTGAAAATAAAACCTTGAATAGTCTTAAAGACCATGTAAATGCAAAAAGTCCAAATTTTTATTCAGAAGAAGGAGTCATAAAACTTTTATAAAAGGGTATCGAAAAGTTGTAGGAGGGATCCCCGTTGCTTGCTCGCTATTTTGAAATTTTTTACTCATACGTTATTGAATTAATTTTATCTAATATACAAAGTCAAATTTATTTATGCATTTGAAACTCTCAGATGAAAACTGCACATTTTCATTACCATAAAAAGGTACTTTTCCGTTAGCCAGGTGGCATCAAAAAATCGCCAAAGAAATTTTGTGGAATTATACAATATTTGGTGACTTTTTTCTTTAAAATAACTGTAAGAAATTTGGTGGAATACTATAATATTTGGCGATTTTTCACTGCCACTCGGCTAACGGAAAAGTACCCATAAAAAAATCTTTTTAACTCTTCGGAACAAACGGATTCAATCATCTGTTTATTTTCTCTTATATGAAGAATAAGGAAAGTATTGTAATTGTCAAAAAGAGTCGAACCCGAGATTTTGATGGAAAATTTTATATTCCCCTGAAATCGAAAAACGCATTTTTGGCTTTATGTCTATTGTAGTCATTTATGTCTATATTCCAGCTATAGAAATAACTTTAAAAATGTTTTAATCTAAATGGGTAAAATACACTAATTTTGTATATTTTTTATCAAATTTTAATGAAAATGCATTATAAGAAGTCTGTCTGTCCGGCTGTTAGAACATAAATTTGATTACTTTAAACGAAAACAGTTGCATGGAAAAAATTCGGTACATTAATATAGGATTAATATCCATAATGAAGACACCAATATCTATAGATAAAATTGACTGCCTATATGACTGCATTTTTTTAAATATACAAGGTGGCCAGAAATAAAACACCCCTACTCTGACCTCCATGGATATCGAACTACTCAGTGTAAAGGCTCAAAATTTTGTACACATACTATTCAAAATATGGGGAAACGGATTTCACGAAAAAAAAATTAGTTCCTGAAATCACCGATAGGTGGCGCTGCACAACTGGAACTATGATCAAAAGACACAAATAATAATAAAAATTAAAATGTTTATGCGGAATGGAATGCTTCCATGCTTCCTTTTTAATTTTTCTGCCCCTTATGGAAAATAAAAATAGTAAAGAAGCTAGAACTCCCGTTGTAACTGCAATTTCATACTGTAACCAGAAAAATTTGCATAAAGCATGGTTAGAAGCCATGTTAAAAGGTTGGGAATGTCATTCTTATTAGTGATGGCTGTCACGCTGCCAGAACGCGCTTTGCTTGTGAAGTTGTTTTACGAGAATAAAGGAAATGCTCCAGCAGCACTTCGAGAGTTTCGCCGACTTAAGGATTTGCGTAAGGGACCATTGCTTCCACAAGCTCTCAGGAGAATGATCGCTCGATTCGAGGAAACTGGACATCTTGGAGTTCAGCCTGGTCGAGGACGCAAACCGGTTCGTTCAGATGTCGTTGAAGATGTTGCCACCGGTATTGTTGAACAGTCAATGGATAATGTTTTAGGCTGCAGTAGTGCACGTGCAGTGTCACGACACTTGGGTGTTCCCTATAGCACAGTGTGGAACGTACTCAGAAAAATGGTGCATTGTTTCCCGTACAAAATCCGCCCTAATCAACAATTGCTGGCCACAGACAGGGAGATGCGACTGACCTTTGCATTGACATTTCTTGCTAGAGTTGAAGTGGATGCATCGTGGCCGTGGCAGATTCTGTGGAGCGATGAGGCCCATTTCCACCTCAGTGGAACAGTGAACACCCATAACTGTCGCATATGGGACACGACAAACCCCCGTACCTTCCAAGAGATTCCACTCCACTCACCGAAAGTTACAGTCTGGTGTGGATTCACAGCCACATTCATCCTTGGACCGTTCTTTTTCGAAGAGGTTACTTCCAATGGCCTTGAGACATGTACCGTGACGGCCAACAGGTACAAAAGGATGCTCGAAACATTTGTTGTACCCCATTTGCAGCAGCGCCAATGCCTTGACACCATTACTTTTATGCAAGATGGAGCACCTCCACACATTGGACTCCCTGTGCAACAGTTTCTTGGCCAACATTTCACCACTGACAGAATAATCAGTCGCGCGTTTCCGACAACTTGGCCATCTCGTTCACCGGATCTTAATCCGTGTGATTTTTGGCTTTGGGGACACTTAAAAAACCTTGTTTATCGAGAACGTCTGATAACCTTGGCAGATTTGAAAGAGAGTATCAGTCTGCATGTGAGAAGCATCTCAGATGACCAGTTACGATCCGCAGTTGAACAAGCTGTCCACAGACTTCACATTTTACATCTTCAGGAAGGGAACCATATTGAGCAGCATTCCCTGCATCGATAACGTCCTTGTTTCATGTATGCTTGGTACTTTCAAATAAAATGTGTTTAAAACGTGTTTTTGTGTCTTTTCAGCATACGTCCAGTGGTACAGCGCCACCTATCGGTGATTTCTGGAACTAAATTTTTTTTTCGTGAAATCCGTTTCCCCATTTTTTGAATAGTATGTCCACAAATTTTCAAGCCTTTACACTGAGTAGTTCGATATCCAGGGAGGTCAGAGTAGGGGTGTTTTATTTTTGGCCACCCGGTATAAACGTGATGACACAAAAACTTGTGGCGCTAGCTTCACAAGCAAGATAACATCTGCGATACTGAAGTATGCTTTTGGTATTGTGCACATGTTATTCGGCTACTGGCAATAGAGTTGCGGGTTTGTATCGTGACCTTCATACGCCACATTGGTGACCTTAACAATGTAACCTTCTGATCTATCGTGGCACCATTTACTATCAGTAAAACAAAGTCGTCAGACTCAGTTGACGTAACAAAAAAAAGCCGTCAGACCCACTTGACCCAGCAAGTAGCAATTCCCACATTCACTTCCCAACGCACTCACACGCTCGTCATAAAGCTTGGCGCTATAAAACCATTCGTCTTTTCCGCCGACTCACTGATAGGAGGAATACTGTGACGCTTCATAAGTCAGATATCATATACGATACTGAAGTATACTTTTGGTATTGTAGTCATGTTACTCGGCTTTTGGAACTAGTGTCACAGGTTCGTACCACAACTGTTAAGCGCCACAAACTTAATGAATAAATAAATATGTCAAATTTGGATTATGATATTTGCGACTACAAAAATGATTTTGAACAACATTTATGTTTTAATTTGGGTGTATAAAATAAATTTTTAATTTTTAGGTTATTATTTAGCATTAATGTGGTGTCGGAGTGTCCTCCTGGCTCCACTTGCGTCATCACTCAGCAGCCAATACGAAGTCATCTGATTCCTTCAGTAGACCTCAGTAGTCAAGTCATGAAAAAGCGTTCGTCGTTGTAAAACGGCCCAGCTGTTCGCCAAGTTTATTAGATTCATTTGTTATCATATAGTGGGTGACTCTTGTAATAAAACTCTTCTCGTAAAAGTATTAATTTCAGCCGGGCTTTCCTCTATGGCCTGAGATAGATATTTGATTTGATATATAATCCGGTTAGTAGAGGGCTGTTTTCGAGACAGAATTACATGCCTCTACATATATGAGGAAATAATGAAATAATCAGGAAAAAAACTCGCCAAGACGATAGCCATAACACGATAGATTTAGGGAAACCGGTGACTCGACAAAGGTTAATATTTCATATCTAATGTATGCCAATGTCATTCTAGGCATTATCTGGGATAATATCCTTAATAGAGTCTGAGAAAAAGTTTTAGAGAGACAGCTCGTACTGATTTATTCTTTCATTCATTCATTTATTATTTATCTTTTTATCACTGGTATAATATCTGCGGTATTAAAGTTTACCTCAATTACAGAAGAAAATTTTTTAAAATTGTATTCAAAGAATCAAATGTACACTTTCGAAACAGGTAAATGCAATTCATTGAGATGTATTTGCTTATAATTTTAATTTTTATTAATTTGTCAGTTAGTAGCTATAGTGTAACAAATTATTTACATGTTGTATTCAATTTTTAATACTTGTAATATACTTTTTACCGTATTTTTGAAGCTGTATGGTCAAAGCTGACCTTTTTGCTACAAAATTTCAAATTCAAATCGTACGTATTTGAAAAGTTTATGTGTGCACTGAAATTTGCCACATTTCGAACTAATTTGAATTTTTTCACCGATAGTACTTTTACTCGTTTAAACATGGAGGCTTGAATAATGCATACATAGCAACACATGGCCGTTAAAATTCAAGTTTTTCCAACCCCATGAACTGATTCTTCGTGATATTATGCAATGCATAATGAATAATGATAACGAAAATTTTAACGCACTGCGAATTTAAATGATTATTAACGGCATTTAGACAAAATGAAATTATAAAAAATGAATATAATTTAGTTGTCTAACTGGCATCATGTAAAATATTCATTTCAAAACAACGTCAAATTTAATAGAATCTCTAATTCAAGTTTTATTTTCAAATCCAGCTTAAATCTTGACGTAAGAAAATAGTAAATTCATTGAGTAAGGCAAAGAAATCTTTGGAAATGTAACATTTACAACGCTCAAAATTCTTCGGATCCTAAGGCAGATACGATCCTTCATAAATTGAGAAAAAATTATTTTTTCAGCATGCACATCAGAAGATTATTACCTACTGAGGATATTCAATATAAATTTGTTTATGTACCTGAAGACTGCAAATGCTTAAAGATGTTCAAAGAAAAATTTCTTTTAAATGGTTGAGAAATGGCAAAAATTAATTAATCAACTTGCAAGATATATATTAATACACTTTTTCCTGAAACCATCTTGGAAACAAGGTTTTTGAAGTTGATTTAATTGTGGAAAAAGCGTTAGTTCAAACATTTTAAAATGTTTGGAGCATTATATACAAAATGTTTTCTAGAGAAAGAACTTACCTAAATTGAAAACAAGATGGTCAACATTTAGGCTCAAATAGATGGGGTTTTTTCTGCGCTAATCAAGATGGATGTGAAATGGCGCTTTCCGAAGATGAAACTATGTAATAATGACTTTGGAAATTGTTGAAATAAAGTAAAATACATTGTTAGAAACTGAAATTTGAAATAATAAGAATCCTCACCTGTTACAGGATATCAGCACATTCTTACGATGTAAAAAAAGAAATTAAATTAATTGTAAAAGAATAATTTTCTTCAGAAAACAAAACCATACTCTATTCTCTCACATTGTCATATTCAACAATATTTTTCATTGTTGAAGGTATTTTTCCACTTATTACTGAGGTGGCAGTTGATCACTAAGCGTTGTTTAATAAAAATGAAGCACTCTTGTAAATTATATCTGTAATTAAGAAGGGAATTTTTTTTAAAAAAAAACCCTGAGTGTATGGATAAGATGCCGCTATCAAAAGAAGTGGCTTCTCTCTTTCCCCTGTAACCATAATATGCGTTTGACGCAGCCTAAATAGGAATGAGTTCTGTTCAAACAAACTCAAAGAAAATAAATCACATCAAATCTTGGAGTGGGATAGGTATATTAAAGGGTCAAGTTTCTTCACTATTGATGAGGAAATGTAACTCCTTTTACATTTTTTTTTCGCTCTCGGAAGAAAATGTTCCCTACTTCCTTGAATTCATCAATCGATGCCAAATGAGCCTATGAGTCTGATTTATTCGGTGGCCTTGACGTTGCTTAGTTCAATTTTGGAGATCAAGATTCATTTCAAAGAGGACTATAACGACGACTAAGCCAGCATTCCACTTTTCAAATTAGGTTTTATTTCTGATTTTTCCATAATGAATCCCAAAATCATGTTTTGGATTTAGAAATATTTACTCTTTCCATTTTTCATCTAAGTATGCTGCTTGCATAAAACAAGACTTAATATTTATTTTATAGGATAATGTCTAAAAATTATTTTTATTTTTTGACCCTTTTCTAAGGCCATGAGAAATATGTTTTCCTATCAGATTCTACAGAATGTCAGTTGATGACAAAAACGTGTTAAGAAGAAATTTCACCAATATGGCGATTTGAGTCGCCAAACTATATAGAATTCTTATGGCGTACTTGAGGATATTTTTAAAATTTGGCGAAACTTTTTCTTTGCACTTTTTTGTCGCCGTTAAAACTGAATTGTAGCCCGAATTTATTAATCTTTGTATGAATTTATGTAAATTGGCAGTAAATCTGACAAATATTTCAATAATACAGAAATAACATTTCCTTATATCACAGAAATGGTATGTCTTGATTCGTTATTTAACAATTTATTAACCAAATTAATTAAAAAATCAAATAAAATTATCTAATAAGCTAAATGAATCACTTTTCTGAAGCTAAACTCAATTCCAAAAATATTTATTTTAATGTACCATAGCTATTTAAAAAATCGTCTTTTAAAGCTCTAATTTTGTAAATGATCTGATTCTATATGGCAATGGTAAACCTACTCAATAGACTAATATGACGGGTTAGAAAAAAAGTCACTATAATAAATAAGAAGGGTACAATTCGATTACAATGGCTACTAAAAACAAACAAGACAAAATTTTGCCAAATTAGTAAAAATAAACTCAATTGCATTATTATTTATGATGAAAAATTTGAAAGTGCGAATCAGATACTATATAGATTGAAGATTGAAATAGCCAAATTGGCCGAAATTTTTCTCTGATGCAAGTTGGTCGCCTTTACAACAGACAAATACAATAAAAAGAAATAATGACGCTAGAAAGAGAAAATTTGAAGCATCGAGAGCCAGCAGTTTCCTTCTTTTTGCTCTTTCTATTTCTATTTCTTAAATCTAAATTTTACTATATCAGCATTCAACTTCAACAGCAGGCAAGGAACTTTTTATTAAAAAAATGTTTCTAATCCATCTTTTTCCTTTAATTTATTTCTGCATATCAAATTAAATATTGATCAGAATTTTTATTTGCTTGAAAACTTTATTATTATACAAAAAACAATGATGTTGAATGACTTCAGCAATTTTTACATTTCATGAACGCGTTTCGAATGAGAAGACAAATTGCAGATATAACAAAACTTTAATCTTTCTCTTTTAAGAAACTGGTGGTAATTAGAAATGCTTTTGAGTTCGTTGCTCGACGCAATATAAAAAGGACAAAGATAATTTCTGATCCGAGATTGAAATTAAGGACTCATAATTCCGCAGTGAAATAAAGAAAATTATTATGGATGTAAAAGAAAAAGTTTTTGAACTTGGAGTTGAAATTATCTGGATCAGAACACAGTAGAGGTATATTGGAAATGAAAAGCAGATACACTAACTAAGACAGAAAGCTTTAAACTTAGAAACAGAAGAAATATCTTTCCATGAATTCAAAATCCAACTCAAAAATGAGACTAAAAGGCTAATAATTAAGGATTGGAAGGAAAGGTGGAATCATTCCATTAAGGGCGGAACTACCTCTCGGTATTTTAAAAATATTTCTTTTAACTGAATTGCGGATGATTTTTATCTCAGTCCAGCATACATTGGGCATGGTGTATTTTCTGTACATCAAAGCCGTTTCGTTGACAAAAGTTCGACTTGTTAGAGCGGCACCAAAGAATGGCTTATAAATCGCGTGATCAAAGCTTGTGCGCTATGGCGGAAACACAGACTCAAATGATCAAGAAATTGGATATCTTCCGACGTCGAATAACTCTCAAAAATTCTTGACATTAAATCTTCTATTAAGAACTCTTGTCTATAATTATCTCCTAATGTAAAAAGTTAAAATATATTTAATGAATTTAAGACTTATTTTAATGTTTCATATTTTAATGTATAATGTTTTTTCTCTGGAACAATATGCGTTCTGCCTAGATGGCGCAGTATGGCCAAATCTGGCTCTTGCGCCAATAAACCCCACACAACCAACCAACCAACCAACCAACGTTCTGCCTAGAAGGTCCCTTGTTGTTTGCAAGTTTCTGATATCATCAAGTGTTGTTTATTCCTTCATGCTATGAGGGGTTGCAGAAGTTTCCCGCAGATCCCTCTAGCAAAAGCGGGGTATTGATTGCATTTTCTCATTTACGATTAAAACGCATTTTAAGAAACTTCACATACAAGAGGATTAGAAATATGCAACGAAAAATCAACAGAATCCTTATTTTGGCAGAGTACGACTTAAAATCTACAAAAATTTGGGGAGCGAATATTCTTTGTTTAGGTAGCCTTGGTTTTCAAAAATTATGAAATCAAATTAGAAAATCATTTTCAGACGATTTTTCACAACGTTATCAACTGTTATAAATAACAAAAAAAAACTTTCCTCACGAAGAAAGACAATACACTTGAAGTAAAAATACGAAATTAAATATATTTATTTATTTATTTTAAAATTGAATGTAAAAACAAATAAATTAAGTAGTTAAATAAGTAAGAAAATTAAGAATAGTTAATTTATTATCTGGTATCTAATCTCAACTGAAGTATCAAGATTTAAGAAGAGTAAATATGTACCAAGTGTAAATAAACTTCATGTTCATCATCTTATAATATACATTTTCAAACAAGAAAATTGATGTCCTGAATTAATTATCAAATATCAATAGCTCTATGGAAAATATTTTCTATGAAATTCTGTAAAAATTTCGCTACATTATAAAAATATTCATTATTAACATTTATTTAAAATATCACACACTATTAGTCTTGCTCAGGCAAAATTTCATTTTCAACCCTTTATCTAATAACGGTACTTATAAGTACCATTTAAATCTGTATGATATTTTCGTAATATGACTATTTTTGCCGATGGTATTCTAAAAAACACGGAGAATGTAACCCAAATAGCAAGAAGTCAATATAACTAAAAGTAGGAATGAAAAATATTTCATTAATAATTAAGTTAATTAAGATATTTCTATCAATTGAAATTTTTCTCTTGGGTTCCTAGGATTATTCTGCAAGGAAACTTAACTACTGGTGCAAAAATGAAGTTGGAAAATTGATGGCAACATAATTCAGTAGATAAAGGTTTATGGAATTGGAATTAAAACCA
>JAOUZG010037448.1:0-14302 GCA_026289955.1 Argiope argentata
ATTTAACTCCTCAAGCTCTTCAAATTTTGTAATTATCTTATTTACCTGTACTCGGACAACAGGGCAAACAGACTTCTTCTGAAGTGAATTTCAATTAAAAAAATGATTTCCTTTTTGTATAATTTGTATTGTTTGCCGTTTATCGAATTGTTTTTTGTTTGGATCGAGGCGTTTTAGAGTAATTGTGTTTACGGGCAGGCATAATTCCAAAACAATTGCTCTCCGCAAGCTGAAAGGTACAAGGTAGATTATTTACATCTGCAATACTTTTTGGCAAAAAGATATTAGAAAGAGTCAAAATCAGAAAATAGAAGTTACTATTCAATCCCTAACTTCTAAGATAGTGCATTTTCGAAGAACTTTGGACGCAAAAGTTGTTCGTCTTAGTGAGGCGCTAATTCAGCTAACTGGGTCTACTTTTTTTATTTTCAATAATAACAAAGTTATAGCGAAATGAAAATTTATCCCACCACCCCCATCATTTCCATTCCCTTTGAACTTGACGGGACATTGTGGACTCGCCCATTTCACATTTCTAACAACTTATTCCAAGCCATTTAAAAGCCAAATAAAATTACTCTCGTTATATCGTGTTCACAAAATAACATGGACAAAGCGTAATATGCATTCTATTCTATATTATGCACGCACACACACACACTAACGCATGCACAAGCTTTTATCCGCGATTTTGTACGTGTAGAAATCTTGATGTATATGTTCGAGAACTGCTGGTCAGACGCCGATTATGGAAATATACATGCGTGAATTTTCTACACCAGTTAGGGTAACTCAATACAGATTAACATTTTTTTAATTTTCTTTATTCTGTTTTATTTTAATTGAAAAGTACTTCGAAGTGAATAAAAAAAATCGATTAATTAACAAAGTTTAATTTTAAATGCATCAAACATGTTACGCCTAACATCGTCAGTGGGAGAAACACACACACCGGAATCCTCCTTATTTGGTGGTGGCGAAATGAAGATTTTTGGCGATAAAGTTAGTTTTAATTAATAAAAAATTAATCACTCAATTAACCGGAATAAAAATTAGCCTATGTTCTTCTGTAGACTATAATCTATCTGTTAGCTAAATTTCATCCAATTTCCTTCAGCTTTTCTGGCGTGATTGAACCCATCATCCATCAAAACTTTCACATTTATAATAGTAGTATAGATTGCCTACAAAAATAATCTATAAAAAGGCTAATTTTTTTGAATATTATTTTGTCTGCTTCACAATTTCTAATGCGACATTTATTTCTATGCAATCTGTCTGAATGTTTTTGCACCCCGCTTAACAACAGAGATGCTAAGATTAGTAGATCCTGGCCGGCTTTCGAAGATTTCGATTTATCAATGAGTGAAATGGATTTTCGGACTTTGAAAGAAGCTGATGCCAGGTCCCACAAACAGCAGCCAAAAGGTGAGTCATCCCAGTTTAGCTAAACATCAATCCATGTAGGGGGGGAGTTTCTTTAGAATATTAGATTACTGCTTTTTAAACCATTCTGTTTAACCCTTTTACTGCTGATCTAATTTTATCCTGGATTGCCTTTTCTGTTTCAAAAGAAAGATACAAGGTGTAAAGCGAGAATCTCCCTGTTGAAAACTCGTTTTACATCCTACTCTCATCGTTTGAAACAAAAACGGTCCTGCCAAGATAGAATTTGCACGGCCGGTTGGGCCGGTTCACTTGTCAAAAGCCTAAAGACAGATTCTTGGTTCATTATAATATGATATTCAAAAGAATAAATTTTAAAGACTGCTTCAGAAGCTTTAAAAATATAACATTATTCCGTAAAAATGTACATATTTAAAAGTTGGTAGAAGATTAATTTTTTTTAAGTTGTTTAAAAAAATTACAATCCCAAAAAACTTAAATAGTCTTAAAATGTCACAATTAGCAGAAATATTATATACATATCACCCGTAATTTTTGAAAAAAAACCAATTAATTAACAAAACTCTATTAAATTTTCAACGCTACAAAAATTGTATAAAGTAAAATAATAATAATAATAAAAGAAATATTTAATTTTTTTTCAAGAACATATATTCTTTTCAAACTACTTAGAATGTAATAAACCTCAAAATAATTATTTTAATAAATAAATATTTTATTAGAATTGAATATAGTTAATGACTTTTGTCAAAATGTTTCGTTATTTTGAATTCAAATGTTTGTAAAGCAGATCTAAAGCTATTCTTAAAATCTACGATCTATTACATACACGAAGGTATTTGATAAATGCAAAACAAATTTCCTAAAAATTTATTTAATTGCTTTTGAGTTATCATATTTTCCGTGAACCAATCATAATGAAATATTCATTCTTCAGAAAATGCATTTAAAAAAATATTCACACATTAGTGAATCCAAAAATACTAGAAACGAATGTCTGTTTCTTGCTTCGTTGACAGAATTGCCCGAAATAAATAAATTATGATTGAACAAGTAGAGATTAATATAAACATTTCAAATATTTTTTTAGAATTTTACGATAAAAATAAAACAAATTCACTTCCTGTTGAAAATATCATTATTTCCGGCTTCATTTTTATCTGTTATGCATTACAGAAACAGCTGTATCTTCAGTTCTATTTTACTTAAACAATAAACAAGGAGTGTTTTATAATTTAAGAAAAAATAGACTATTTTTTTTCATAAAAGATTCCAATTTTTTTTAGAAATATAACTGTATACCTCAAGTTAATTTTGAACAGGGATAAGGTATTAAGAAAGTATTTTGCGATGACGGACGAATCTAATTATCTAAAGTGAAGGAATTAAAATAAATATCAGTAAGCTTATTGGCAATAGAATAAAATTTTTCTAATGCATATCAGAACAATTTATATGCATTAGAAAAATTATTATTGTATTTATTTTCACTGCAACTTTTTAAAATTATATTGTATATAACATTTGATAATTCTATGTTCTGATTAGCATCTCTTCAGAACAACTAAAAGTATTTTACTGAAAGAATATTTTTGAGAAGTATCTGTTTTGAAGAAATTAAGAATATATTTTTAAAAATGTACTTCGCATAAAGGAAAGAGAGTGAATTACATGTGTTATTCGACAACCTTCATATCAACAAGCGTAGAAGCGAGAAGAATTCACCAAAAATATGACAAATGTGCATTTTTATTTCATTTTTTAACGTGTGAAAACATGGTGTTGTTTTCGAGAAAAAGTTTTGAATAACTGAAGGCAACTAATAATTGAAGCTGGAAATCGTGTAAGCAATGAGCATAATTGGCAAAATTCATCAATAACTTTTAATCGCATATATTTTTTATCTGCTTTTACCAGTATTGCTTTATTATTATGTATTCTTCTTTAAAACAAGATGCGTTTTTAAAAGGTTTGTCTGCTTTTATCATTCTTGCTTTTTCAAACTGGTTTAAATTACTTAATGACTTTAATTAATTAAGAAAGTTATGACTTAAATAATAATAATGTTCTCACATGATAACTTGAAATCTGTGATTGTAGATTTCATTAAAAAAACTAAAATAATTACAGAAACTCATTTTCTTATCATATGCATTATTAAAGAACAGGAGGATTTAGAACATAGTGGAAAATTCGATTCTGCGTTTCATTACAGCTGAATGAAAATTTCTTCTACTTATTTCGGCAATAAATCGAAAGCTAGATGAAAAAAAAAAAACTTGAATCAATGTCATTAAAGAGAAAATACAAAAAATATAATTCTTTTTATTCGTATAAGTATTATTTGTTACAATAAAATGTTCCAGAAACCTGATAGCCTTAATATAAAAATATATTAATACTTTTATTCTAATAAAAAATTAAACTTTCACCTTAAAGCCATATACTGATATAAAAAATATTAAAAATGGTTACAAAGAGAAATAAGACAAACTCCTTTTCTTATTGGCAAAAGTTAAAATACATTCTAAAATTCTGAGAGTTATAAAAATAATTCATTTCTTAAATAAAAAAAAACTTTTACACACAGTTTTTTTTATTCTTTTCTTTTGTAACTTGAAAAACAAAAATTCAAAAAAAAAAGAAATGTTTCTTTCAAAAGGAAAATGCATGGGAAAATACAACAATAATTATCTTATGGCTCAAATTTCAATATTATTTCTTTTTTTAAATAGCAATAATGTTAATTAAAAACCTTGCTTTTACAAATTTATTTTAAAAATGCAGTAAAAAATCTTTTGTATGTCAAAAAGAAGAACTGTTGAATTCAAGATAGTGGATGTTTGTCCAACATATTTCAGAAACAAGAACTTAGTTTCTATATGAGTTAATTCCCTTCCATATTTCAGATTTTCAGAATGATGCTCGGAATGCTTTGAATTATGGACAATAAAGTAAGTTAATGCAATACTTTAAAGTAACATGAATAACTTTAACTTACCATTTATATAAACATTAAAGTTATATATTTATTTTTCAGGTGAAAACTGAAATGGTTAGAACTGTGATTTCAACAACAAAACATATATTTCAGACCATTCATGGAAAATTTAACAGATGTAATGATCGGAAATTGTACAAAATCATATATTTATTTTTACAAAATGAATAACTGAGAGACTAATAGAGAATATATGCTATAAGCATAATAATAATAATGCCTATTCAATTTTTGTTGGTTTGAAATTTTTTTGAATCTCATAGATAAAATAAAAATGTGTTTTTATTATATGCTATTAACAAAATCTCTCATTTTAAACATGAACACATAAAGAATTTTTTTTTCTTTTCAAGAAAACCATATAAATGCAAAAGAAAAATATGTATTCCACATGAAATTACATAAACATTATAAAATAATCTCAGTATCGAAAAATTGCAGGAGTAAAGAATATCATTTAGTTTAGAAGTTATTAATGTATTAAGTACTAAAGTAATAGTTTAATTGGATAAAATATTAGATATTTTATAAATTTAAATCAGTTTGATCTTTTAAATTTATAACCAAGAAAAAAGGGAAAATATGACTTGATAACAAAAAGTGTTTAAAGAAAATTTACTTTTTAATATGAATTTTTACCTTTATTAACTGTATAAAAAAATTTAAAAAAAGGCTTAAAATTAAAAAAAAAACTCATACAGACCTACAAGCATGTGGACTGATATGTCCGAAACGTCTGAACACGGTTTGTCTTGAAACTAAAGATAGTTAACGAGACCAGTTCGATTCTTTTAGTATTCACTGCCAAATATCTGTCGTCATTCGACATTCTAATTCAGGAGCAACCATTGCTCAAATTTCTGACATCCTTACCTGCTTGGAATAATTGCCAAAGCCCAAAGATGACATTTTGAGAAATTCCAAGCTCCTCGGATGTGTACGCCCGCTTGCAAAAGGCTGGTAATACTACCAGGTAAAAAATAATTTACATGCGTTTTCTGTGTCATCATTATTTAGCTTGTAAAGACTTGGCCTTAGTCAGTCAAATGAAATGGTAGCGTGTTAAACACAAAGGGTTTATTTGCAGCTTTACACAAAAAAAACACGTCATCTAGGTGAGATACAGGAAATATTTACATTGGATTGACTGTTCGACAACTATACCGGGAATTTACAAGCTGTCTGCGTATTCAGCTACTGCCTGTAGCTCCAGAGATCTACGGATTACTTCCAGTAGATCTTTCTAACAAACTCGAGATCGCGTGGTATATCTTCCACTTCAGCACTCCTAACGGCTCGTCTCGTCCACCGGATCAGCTTGTCTCCTCCTCTCCTTCTCTTTTTAACGGGCGCGAAGCTCCACCTCTCAGGCTGATATTGGCGCGCTGGAGATGCCGGTTGTCCAATCATTCTACTCCCACTCGCGCCACCATGTCGTGGGAAGATTTCTGAGACATCCACCCCTTATCAGCACCGTCACCCTGCGTTCTTCCTTCAATGGGTTATAAACAGCATCTGCTGTTCGTTATCGGAACCCTTCCCAGCTGGGTGGTCCATAGACGAAATAGTCCCGTCTGGTATTTCGGCACGGTTTACTGCTTTAATGAGCCGAAAACATGTGTGATCCCTTATCTGTCTATCTCAAATTCTAAGAACGAGAGAAACACAATGGGATGAATAGCCTCACCGCTGGATAGGAATATCATTGTTCGATCATGTGTCTCTTCCAGGAGGAGACAAAGTGGCGACTTCCTTACAAGCTATTACACTGAACTGTTCACAGGAAGCATTTGAATCATCCTACTTCATTTCCATCATTCTTTATATAGAAGGTATAGCCGAAATTCCGACTGATAAATGCAGGGGGGTGATAGTAGCCATCAGGAGCATAAAGAATCACCATCATAGGGTCCCAAAATGACATTTAATAGGTAAAAAAGTCGGAAACTGTAAAAAAATTAATAAAAAATAACTAATGGTGTTTTACCTACGAATTTTTTCTTAAGTAAAAGAACATTCTTAAAATACTTTTTTCAATTGTCAGTCTGTGGGTTTATTGATATAATGGGTCGTAAATTATTAAAAATGAAACAGTAGTTTAGAACCCATACTTTCAAAAATATTAAAACTTGAAGGAAAAAATATTTAAAAATATAAGGTATTTCATAGTCTACAATTTGATATAAGCGTTGTAAAAATTGGGGAGTTTTAAAGATATTCAAGAAAAAACTGAGAACCAGAAAACATCGCTGCCACACCAGTACCGATGTTCGTAGAGAGCGTTGCCAAATTCGGAAGACAAATTCAGAGTAAGAATAATAGGAATTAAGTAGATGAAGAAATACCATCAAACATAGGGTCGAAGGTCGAAACATAGGGTTTCTCATTCAGAGAAAATCTCCAAAACAGATGCCGAAAAGATAATGAGTCTGGAGAAGGAAATAACCCTATGAATGCGAGGATTACGAACAAGATATTCGAGAAGAAGCCTTCTCGCAAGTAAATTTTTCATGCTTCCAAGCAAAATGAAAGCAGCGAGCAAGTATTCACAAATGATCATTGTAGATTTGATGGTCATTATACTTCATTCGTAAACATCAAGTCAGATTTCACGAATGTAACTGAAATGTGGCGGTGCTCCATCATGCATTAACCTAATTGTTGGTGTGTGTGTGTGTGTGTATATATATATATATATATATATATATATATATATATACGCACCAAGAAGGAGTTGTCCGATTCAGACGAGAATTGGTGGATAGGAAGACAATGTAGAGAATAGTAAATGATTAAATAAGATTGATGATTAATGGAGAAAACAAGGTACCTTTTGTCTCTGAGGCATTTGGGCAGAAAATACGGTCTAAATAGATGACTCTGCCCAGATGTTAACCTCTTGCGCTATCAGTTAATTAGCAGAAATGCGTGCCCATCCTATCTAAAGAAGCTTCAAATAAGCATTAAGTAGTACAGTAGAGCAAAGAATTTAGTAGACGTACGCTGTACATTATTTTCAGTATAGGAGAAAATTTCCAATGACGTACATTGTACGTCAAAATAGCGCAAGAGGTTAATATCAAACTTGTGTTGAACGTTCGACGAGATAGTGATGTAGGGATTTTCGAAAGACCAAATATTTGCATTGTGCCTGTTAAAGATACCTTATCCCGTAAAAAGCAGGTTTTATTTTGAGAATAAAACTCGAGCAGAAAAGTGTGCATCTCCGTTTGTGGCATCAAGCATCCAGTATGTAAACTCTGCTTTAATTTGTGATTTTCATTGAAAATCGTTACATGCGACCCTATATTTTCTGGTAATTTTTCATCCACTTAATGCTTATTATCCTTGCTTTGAATTTGTCTTCCGAATTTGGCAACCCTCTTTACGAACATAGGCACTGATGTGTCAGAGATGTTTTCTGGTTCTCATTTCAGTTTTTCTTGGATATCTTTGAAAGTTCCTATTTCTAACAATACACACTTAAATGAAATTACAGACTATAAAATTCCTTAGTTTTCAAGTTTTTTTTTTCATCTCAATATTTTTGAAAATATAAGTTCTAAATTACTTTTTGTTTTCAGTAATTTACGACCCCTAGATCATCAAACCCTTATGTTAACAGAACGAAAAAATCTTTTAAGAATTAAGGAAAAAATTCATAGTTTAAACACCATTTATTAATTTTTTACGGTTCCCAAAAGTTTGACCCCATATTTTTGTGATTTTTCACGAATTAAATGTCGTTTGAAACCCCATATTGTATGGCGATTCTTTATCCTCTATATGCCTGCAATCACCTCTCTGAATTTGTCGGTCGAATTCGGTAAATTCATGTACCTCTCTTTCACACCTGCTCTCGATGTACTGTCAGCGTCATCTAGCGGCTGATGTCCATTATTCTTTGGACATGAATGTATTAAATTTTGATCTATGATCAACTATATATATATATATATATATATATATATATATATATATATACTAGCGGACCCGACAGACGTTGTCCGAAAATTTCAAACCTTCTTGAATGAGTTATAACAATCTGGTTCGTTTTGATGAAAAATTGTATGCAAATGTTATTACAATACCTGACTTCATCACGTGTTACAGTTCCCACAATTAAACCTATCGATTGCTTGTGAGTATGCGTATACTATGAGCTAAGTTCAATATAGATACTTAAACTGAACTGAAACTTAACTGTTTCTATTCAACTTTGTTGAATAGAAATTTAAACTTGTTTTAATTAAAGGGCAAAAAAAGATGAAATTTGATCTATTGTTATTAAAAGGTATATTTTTTTAAATCTATAAAACATAAATTTATCGTAATGTCATTTCATACACGATATGTTTGGTTAATCCTTGTGGGGTATAAACAAATTCGATGGTTTTTCCAACCCTCGAACATGCAACATTACTAAATCTAAGCCATAAATTGTCATCGTTTGACCTAGTGACTTATTAATAGTCATAGCTAATGCCAAGCGAATCGGAAATTGCAAACGTTTGAATGGGATAGGTGAGTCTGAAGGAATCATTGGGATCCGCAGTAAAAGTACAACTTCATCCTGAAATTTAGTAGCCTCAAGAATACTTCTCATGATTTTTATGACTAATCGCGTGCCATTACATAATTTTGGTGCATTCAAATTTCGAAGCAAAATGATAGGTGAGTCATTCTTCAATCTCAAGTTATGTGGTAAAGTTTTACAAATTAACTCTGCATTCAAAAGATATAAATTAAAACATGCTTGTTTTAAAGCTTATAAATTGAGTTAATAATGTATACATTATAAATGCATGTTATCATGAAATAGAAGGGTCGGAAGAAATCAACTTAAAGGCTTTGACAAAGATAATCCTAATACTCCTTTCTTATACTTTGATTGATGTCAAATGTTTGACAGTTAGAGGAAGTATGTTTTAAATTTTTTAATTACTTTATTTGTTTTATTTTAATTCAAAATACTTCAAAATGAATCCGAAAAAAATTGATTAATTAACAATGTTTAATTTTAAATGCATCAAACGCTAAAAAATGAAAGAAAATTGTTTAAAACATATATTCTTTCAGGAATAAAATAAACACATTGAGGGCACATTGGATGATAAAAATGTAAAAAATCGATGACATTTGCGATATCTTTATTTTGATATTTGATGTATATTTAAGCTGTAAGCTATCGTTTGGAAAAAAATTATTTTGATATATTAATTCGTTTGCTCAATATCAGCATTTTTTTATTGTTGTTAGGATGCCACACCCACTTGTTTCCATTTGGACAGCTGCAGTAAAAAAAAGTTTCGTTTTCCTCCAAACACTGCTATTCGTAATTCTGATTTTAAGCTGTTGTTGTTGCTTTGGCAGATGTTAAAAACTTCTACCTTTTCTTTCTTTTGTTGTTTGTTTTGGTTTGTTCATTCATTCGTCATACATTTCATATTCGAATGGCTCGTTTCAGTTCCTTTGAAATTAGATACCAAAACCGCTCTATTCAGGGTTAAAATTGAAAATTACTTTTAATAACCTTTTTTTAAAAAAAATTTTAATCTTTTTCCACTACCGAAAGCCTAAAGGACGTCCAAATAAAAGCAGACAAAGTTTGAAAATGTTAAGATATGATGGACAAAGAAATATTTTGATTCATAACCAAGCAATTCTAATGACATTTTGGAAGCTTCTACCAACTAAAATAAACCTGAAATAGTGAATTCATCATCTTAAAATTGTATATAATAGTTATATTTTTCTGTGCAATCACTTTAGTATTCTTGTTTGAAGAATATTCTTTGTCATGAATGTCAGGAAAAATTTCTTCAAATCCTTCAAGCAAATTTTTTTTCATCAAAAATGTGTCTATTATGTGCTAAATAAGGTAAAGAATTTCGTTCTGTATTTACTGGTGAAAGGGAACTTATATTAAAAAAAACCTTTTAAGTGAACAACAAAGTTGTAGAGGCCTACTTGTTTCCACGAAGAAAATATATCAAAATTTGATTGCTGCTTTATTATAACTCAGAAAAAAAAGTTCATTATCTATTATAATAAAAATGGAGCTCGAAATGCGTTGCTAAGCGCAAAACTGGAGAACGGCTCGACCGATTCGGCTAATTTTTTGTTTAATAGTTTCGTTAAGACACGAGGATGGTTCTTATGGAGAGAAAAAATGAAAAAACTGCGAGGAAAATAGTTAAAACGACACTTTTCTAACTTTCCCGCCAAAAATCTGCATTTCCTTCCCCCACGCCAACTGAGTGAGATAACAGGAAGTAATAAATAATGATTTGTTTAGAAAGAAATGCGCGAAGTCAGTTGGTTTTCATTCATAGATAACGGGATGTTTAAAAAAGAAACAAAATAGCTGCTTTTATTATTAGTCTGTATGAATATTTAATCTATGCCTGCTCAAAATAAAATTTCGGCACGGAAGAAAAAAAAAGAATAACAAAGTGAAAATAGGGTTTGTAGAAACAAAATTAGTGAAGAAAAAAAGGATAGAAAAAAAAAGAAAAGAAAAGAAGGATGTGTGTGTATCAATATTATTTCCTCTGTGCGCGGCATTTTCCGAGCTTTTTTTAAACTTTCGCATCTCTTAGAAACCAATTGTGTCTTTATTGTTTACTGTGTTTACATTTATGAAAATTTGAATCTCATTATTCTATGAAAACGTAGAATTTTACACCTTTCCCTCCACCATTTAAGTAAAATATCAATTTCGGGACAATCATTGCTCGGATACAAAGAGAAAGATGAATAGCACAATGAACAGAACATCTGAAGAAAATAATACTAAATAATACTTTAAATGAATTATATGATTATCAAAATTTGTTTGGTTTAAAAATATTTTGATGAAAAACCTGTTATGAGACACAGCTAAATAAAATATTATATGAAAATTTTAGCGAGCAATTAATACTGGCGAACCGACTGGTCGCCAAGGGCGGCTAGTATAAAATAAATTGTATCTTATAAGCATATATCATATTGTTATCATATAATAACAATGAAATTCAAAAAAATCAGCAGATGTCAAATTAGAAGAAAAACATGAGCTCATAATTTATGAAACAGGTGTATTTTGATTTGCTTCAAATTTTTTATTATATTTGTTTATGGCTGCACATATAGTTTAAAAATGTTATATGAATATAAATTAATCTTTGTGGCTAATGAAATGTAATTAAGCAAGTCTAATTTTTATTTGAACTTTTTTTTGATGATTATAATGAAAAAAAGGAGTTGGTTTGGTTTCACCAATAGTATTTCCTTTATATTCTTTGAGAACTCTTACAAATATATTTTAAGTTTATAGATGTATATATTTCATAAAATAAACAATTCTTTTGATAAAAATGAATATTTAACAAATTTAAGTTATTTCAATTTTGTTTCTGCTCTGTAAATGTACATTTAAATGTATTTTTAGTTTTTTCTCAAAATGAAATTTTGTGATGCTCTTCAAAATTTCAAATACTCTATGCACATTCTATTTTTAGTTACAACTCTGAAAGTTTTCTCTTATGCTTTATGAACATATAATAAAATAATTTGTATTTATAGATGAGTTATCTATCTTATATTTTTTTTATTGAAGATCACAAATAATATTATTACATTGAATTTTTAACATTTTTCCAAAACAGTCAATAATATCAAGTTTTAAAGGGAAAATCACATTTTGAATAAATTTAAGCATGCAAAATATCATGAAAATTTCAAAACAATACAATATTTGTGCCTATTAATAAAGATTTACAAATTGACCGTTGGGATGGGTTTGAATGAATACTCTGCAGGAATTAAACAATTTTGCTTTCATAAAGTTGATGTATAGAAGTAATAATATAGATACTGTGAAATTGAAAACTTTATTTTACATTTACTTTTTTAGAAAATGTATTTATTTATGTTATTTCAAAGAATCATGTGCTGAAAATTACATTTTTCAGGATTTAATTTGCAGCAAAAATTTTAAAAGAATATAAACAGAATCTCGAAAGCATGTTAAGCCGAACATTGTTAGCATAGGAGGGGGGGAAAAACTGAAGCCTTAATCATATGGCAATTACTTATGACTACAACTTAAAACAACTTTAAAAAAAGATGTACTTAAAAATATATAAAATGAATTGTATCTTATAAGCATGTATCATATTGGCATGATATAATAACAATGAAATGAAAAAAATGCAAAAAATCAACACATGTCAAATTAGAGAAAAAACATGAGGACATAATTTATACAGCAGGTGTATTTTGATTTGCCTTCAAATTTTTATTATATTTGTTTAAGGCTGCATATATAGTTTAAAAATGTTATATGAATATAAATTAATTTTTGTGGCTAATGAAATGTTATTAAGAAAGTCTAATTTTTATTTGAATTTTTTTTTTTTTTTTTTGTTGATGAAAAAAGGGAGTTGGTTTGGTTTCACCAATAGTATTTCCTTTATATTTTTTGAGAACACTTACAAAAATATTATAAATTTATAGATGTATATATTTCATAAAATAAACTATTCTTTTAATAAACATGAATATTTAATAAATGTAAATTATTTCAATTATGTTTCTGGTCTGTAAATACACATTTAAATGTATTTTTAGCTTTTTCTCAAAATGAGATTTTGTGATACTCTACAAAATTTCAAATACTCCATGCAGATTCTATTTTTAGTTACAACTCTGAAACTTTTATCTTATGCTTTATGAACATATAATGATATAATTTGCATTTTTAGATGAATTATGTATCTTATATTTTTTTATTGAAGACCTCAAATAATATTATTGCATTGATTTTTTAAAATTTTTCAAAAAAAGTCAATAATATCAAGTTTTAAAGGGAAAAGCACATTTTGAATTAATTCAAGCATGCAAAATATCATGAAAATTTCAAAACAATATTTGTACCTATTTAAAAATTGGCCGTTTTTCCGGATTTGAATGAATACTCTGCATGAATTAAACAACTTTGCTTTCATGAAGTTGATTTATAAAATTAATAATATGGATGCTGTGAAATAGAAAACTATATTTTGCGTTTACTTTTTCAGAAAATATATTTATTTATTTCATTTCGAAGAATAGTGTGCTGAAAATGACATTTTTCTGGATTTCAAAGGCAGCAAAAATTTAAAAAATATATAAACAGAATCTTGAAAACATGTTAAGACGAACTGTTAGTATGGGGAAAAAAACTGAAGTCTTATTCATTTGGCAATTACTTATTACTACGATTTAAAATGACTTTAATAAAAAAAGATGTACTTAAAAATATATAACAGAAATACTGTTTAATTACAAAAGCAACATAACTAACCTTTTAATAGCGATTATCCGAAGTAAAACAAAACAGCAAACCAATAGTTTAGTCTCCGTTTAAATAAAGCTCTCAACAAAATGCGCATGCGTTAAACTTCATCAACAGAAAAGGCATTTTTTTTCCCACATGAGTTGGGCAGGTTAGAAATTTTGAGTTTCCTTTATTCGGTTTTATTTTAACTTAAAAGCACTTCAGAATGAACCTGAAAGGTCTATTAATTAACGATGCTTAATTTTAAATGCAATAAATGCAATGAAAATAAAAAAAATCGTTTGAAATAATCGATCGGAAACATGTTACGCCTAACCTCATCACTGTTAGAAAAAAAACCCCTAAAACCTTACTCATTTCGCGATGGGGGAAGGAAGTTATTTTGGCGGGAAAGTTAGTTTTTAATTAATAATTAAAATTCTACATTTTGTAGTGGACTGAATTGTGAATCTAAACCATTCTCGAATCCACTTGAACACACACAAAAAATTTCATCAAAATCGGACCAGTCGTTTAGGAGGAGTTCCGTCACATACACACGCACAGAAGAATTTTATATATAAAGATAT
>JAOUZG010037454.1:2363-40517 GCA_026289955.1 Argiope argentata
GTGTGTGTGTGTGTGTGTGTGTGTGTGTGTGTGTGTGTGTGTGTGTGCGTGCGTGCGTGCGTGCGTGTGCGTAAGTAAGTGAGTGAGTGAATAAAGTTTGATTCAAATCGTTAGAGCCAATTTTGTGATACACGATATAAATAATTAGAATATTTTATATATAATTTTGGAATATTGTTAGCATTAGGGAAAATTCAAAACAACAGGAATTAATATTTTAAATAAAATCGAATTTTGTTTAGCTAAGTTCACGTGAGAAGCAAAAGTTGACTGAGTTCGAAAACCTGTTGCATAGCAGAGAAGGCAGAGGATCAAGAACGCACTGTTAAAGTAATTAAAAGATTTAAAGCCTTATTCACAAACATATAATTTAAGGAAACAATACGTACATTAGTAATAAATATTGAAATAATTATGATGTAATTCTGGCCATAAAAGTATATTTGTCTTCATTTGAGCTTAAGAAAAGTAAACTCATCTCTGAGAAATTAATTGAATGGATTGCATTGAGATTCTCTTCCATATGAATGCATTGAATTCTCTTCCATATAATAATAATGATGCAACATTAATTCTTAACAGAAATTATGTAGCAAGTATTTCTGCCAAAATTTATTTTGGTGTGCCCTTCACATTGCCAAGAATGCCAAATCATCAAAGTAGTTGATATACATCTCTGTAATATAAATCATCCATACACAAATTAGAAAAGTGCTGCTGAAAAAATTATTTGATTTCTTGTTTGATTACCATACTGGAGGTAAACTCAAAGGGCACATCAAAATACATGCCAACTTTTATTTAGATTCTGTTTTTATTTTGAATTATTAATGAAATGGAGAAATTTGAATTTTTAACAGTAAGGGTTGTCTTCCTCTTTTCGTTTATTCGGAAGTGGAACTGATACAATTTAAAAAATTCAATAAAATATCAAATCAAAATTAAATCCCATGAACGTTATTAATTTTAATCGTTTGATTTCAGGTTAACCTTGTTTTCATTAATGGTTGGCTCACTGTTTAGATATTTTTGCCCCAAAAGTCATTATGCTAATCTTACTGCATCAATAGTGTTAAGATAAATGCATAATGCTAATAATTTCATAATAAAAATTTCCGCGAAAATTTTTAGTAAAACTGAATAGAGCTTAAATTAGGAGAATAAAATCCTGTTGGTCTCAAAAACAAGCACACATTAAAAAAAAGAACAAATGATGGAGTTTTTCCAAGTAATTTAGATCAAGGGTTTCCAAGCTGTGGGTCACGGCGAGATCTTGAATGTATATATATCTCCCACAATATGCAAAAAATGTCATGTAGACTTAAAGTTAAATTTAATAATAATGTGTGTTTTTCTTGTAGACAAAATTTCTGTTTCTGCCCATAAATTTCAATTATAAAAAACAATATGCTATTCGTTTCTCAAAAAAAAGTTCCCATTGTCTATAATGTTTCAAAGTTTATGAATTTCTGAACTAAATAACAATACCGAAATCGTTTTGAAAAAAAAATTGCATACTTCGGAAATTAATATTCTGATAGCACATGAAAAACAAGTTTAATATGCCATACATAGTCTATGTATTGTCAGCGCATTCGTGTGCATTTTCCGAGAAATGAGTGACGCTGAGTAAATCTTATATTCTCCACTCATAAATGAGATTAAAGTATCCACTTTTAACTAGTGGGAGTTGTCTCTCTAAAACTTTCTTGCATATTCTCTATTAAAGGTCTTATTTTAGACTACTACTTGCATAGGACAGGCATAAAGTAGTTGCGAAATATTCACTTTTGGCGTGAATTTAACATTTTTACTGAACTTATCACATCATCCTTGGCGAGTTATTTGGCGATAATTCCATGGTATGTGGGATCTTTTTTTCTTCTATTGATTAAAACAAAAACTTGACTGAACTAAACATGTGGTTACAAAAATCCCATTCTTAATTTGATATGTTTAAGTCGTTGTTGTTGTTTTTAATAATCGGGTTTACAGGCCTCTTAAAGTACAGACCGACAGACAGTCAATCCACTGTTAGTTTTGTCTCAAACTCGATGGTATCTTCATTGTAGATGTTAAAACTGCGTGCCGAATTTTATCCATTGAGCTCACTTCCTTTCTAGTCAAAGTGTTAATTTAACAGCTGGACAGACGGACTTCTGAATGGAGTTTGTTCATAATCTATCAGAAATCTACAAATTTGTGTGAAGACTGTTTATCAAATTTCCTCCGTCTCCCTAATATCGTTTTGAGTTATATTTTTCACAAACAGACCGATAGACAAATAAAAAATTTACCGAAATGTGTTTTCGAACTGAGGGTGGGCTAATACGGGGAAATTCGTCAAAATACCATGTTTAATTAAAAAAAAAAAAACTATTACTATAATTTCTCTACACTACGTATATAAGTAAAGAATAAAATATATTGCATATTTTCCAGATTAAATTTATTAACTCAACTCCGTTTGAAGAAAAACAACATCTTAAGTACCATTTTAAATCGTTAGCTGATTTAAAACTGAACGGTTTCTTAATAGAACAACAACGCTAACAGAACGCTTTCTTAAATAGACAAACGGGGAATAACTTGGGGCCTGGTAATATGAGAGTCTTCAAGAAATCTTTTGATATATTTTTAAAGCTATTTAATTTTGTATTTTTATTTAATTATAAACGCATTATCGAATTTATTCAAATTTAAATCTTACTGTTTAAATTTTGGAACATTTTTCTAGAGAAATTCCTAATTAATTATCATGTGTAAATTTTCTAATATGTTTTTTATAATTCCAAGAAAATGTAATGATTTATGGTTTAAAAAATCTCTGATTTTAAATTTAAATGTTATTTAAATTTTGTTAAAAAATTTTAAACTTTTTTATAATAATAATTTTTTTTTGAAATTATTTTTCAATTTTTATATGAGGTGTATCGAAACTAAATGTTTTGATATTTCGCTTTGTCAAAGGTTGTTACTTAAAATTACGTACACAAAGATTAAATTAAAAATTGAAAAATATAGGGCGAAACAATTTCAATTGTATAAATTGTAGATGAACAGCTTTATTTCACCTAATATCAATAAGTTAATAAAAATTATGTTGCATTAAAGGAATTTTTTTTGGGAGGGGGGGAATTATGACAATTAGGGATACTCGGAAATAAAAGGATTAATTAAAAGGAAAGTGAGACAGTAAAGACTGGGAACCACTGCTCTACAAACACACATTTTTTTTTGGAGGGGGGATTATGACAATAAGGAATACTCGAAAATAAAAGGATTAATGAAACGGCAAGTGAGACAGTAAATACTGGGAACCACTGCTCTACAAACACGCATTTTTTTTTGGGGGGGGGGGGTATGACAATAAGAGATACTCGAAAATAAAAAGATTAATTAAACGGCAATTGAGACAGTAAAGACTGGGAACCACTGCTCTACAAACACACATTCAATTATCCGGAAGAACCTTGTTATCCGGATCGGTGCTTTTACCGATGCAAGTCAGAGCGGCGGGGCTGTGGGTAAATCTCTCCGGATGATGCAGAGCCGTTGCCGCGCCTGGGCGAAATGTGTGTCGGAGTAATAATAACTTGACTCCAAATAGCATCTTTCTCCCGAAAATAGCAGCTCCCCCCACGGCCGGGAAAGGATGACCGACACACATTTCAACAGCTTATGTCAACAAATAAGCAATACGGTTGCCAGAACTACTCACTTTACTTCTTATAGAGCCCCGTCCCCCCAACCCCACGAGTTCGAAATATGGTAAAGAATTTCGTTCCTCGGCATACATTTGATCGAATTAGAAAGAAATCAAATAGTTTGTGTCAAATTGGTGCCAAATTAATAATAAAATGAAGTGAAGAAAAATAAGAATACTAATAAATCAATATTATAGAAAATTTTTTAAATGTTTTTAAAAATTTTATTTTATAAATAGAATTTGATTATTTTAATATTATTCTATGCCAGGTATCACAGTTTTATCTGATATTATATTTTATTTAATATTAAAAAATATTAAATAGCATAGCGAATATTGTTTAATAACATACAATATTGTATCATATATACGTGCCACTAGATCTTCTCAGGGGACACCTCGAAATATGGATGAGATGTTTCCGGCATGGTGGATGGATCTCGCCACCCTGAGGGGGGTACACTAGTATGTAGGAGTTAAAGTCCTCCCATCGATGAAGGGACATACTTCCCACAGGAAAGGATGTATCGTGGCCGGTGATGACCCTTAGGACTCAACCACAGTTCTCGCCAGTGTTGCTGTTGAGGTGGTTCATGCATTCAATTATATGGTTTAAACCCTGTGCTTTCATTTCGTGTCTGAGAGTCTGGTATAACTATACGTGCCACTAGGGACGGTTTTTTAAAAAATTATTTATAATTCATTTTTATAAATATAATGGAATTTTGAAATAAAATTTTGTTGAATTTATTTATTATTCGATGATATAAGTACTGAAATTATTAAAGAAAGTGCATTGCCATTAAAAACTAAAGGTGCACAAAATTTCAAAAATCTACTACTTGGAAAGAAGTTTGTGAAAAATTGATTACTAGACAAACAGGAAAAATGTCTAAACGTGAGGTGTGTGTTTTTGAAGGATAGATAAGGCATTGCAGCCGATATGAAGGGGCATATAATGTAAATTACAATCGCAATTTCTTATTCTTAAAATGTAATGGTGCATTCGCTACAAATTATTATAAGGTATAGAAAACGAAGATTAAACTTTTTCTCAGTCATTCGGCAGTTAAAACAAAGATTGCTTTGCTAACCAATTTTGAAATGAAAAATGAATGAAAATAAAAAAAATAGATATATTTGCAAAGTATGGATATATTTTTGGACAAATATCTGTGCTCTTTTAAAAAAAGATGAAAAGTTTTTTTTCTAAAAAAAAAGGAGAAGCATCAATAAAACAATAATTTAATTATAAGATGATGCTATCTGGGTATATAAGGTTATTCCTTTTACTCACTTTTTTATTTGTTTTGTTTCAGGTTTATAAAGAGAATTAGAATTATAAATCAATTTCCTGCATTGCTTAATTTCCCACTAAATGCTAAATTTTTGATTTTTTTTGTTTAATTAGAATTGAAGGATGGTAAATAATCTTAATGTTATCCTACTTTAATTATCATTTAATGAATTTAATTCAATTTTGGTTGCGTATCAGTGGCGCCATAGGAATTGATAAATAACTTTATGATTCCATACTATGGAATTATAAATCAAAAGACTGAAAATAAATTAATTAAAACCTTTTTAATACATTAATAAAAATAGGTTTTAAATATTGTATTTTATTTAATTTATTAGATCTAAAAGGAATAATGATTCTGTTACAAGACGATATATAAGGATTCGAAAGGGCGATGTGCGCAAGTGTTCCAACCTCTATTTCAATTCCGACTTGAAATCATTCCAATTCGCTTTCTCACGAGATTTGAGATTGCCACTTTCACGATTTCGTCCCCCGCACTGTGGGGATCATTCGCTTACGCATCATTTGCTCATCGCTGCCAATGCACCCTCGCCAACGTGCGAAATGGAAGGTCGACAACTCTTTGTTGGGTGACGAAAGCGGAACACGCTCCATAACTCACAACAGTAAAGCGGTCTAAAACAATGGACTGAAAGTGAACGCCTCACAGAATAATTAGTTCTTGATCGACAAGAAATTGTCGAGAGAAATTATACATACAGAGTATTTTAAAGTTAAAAAATATCTGAAAATTGAATGGGAAAGGAAGAAAATAATAACTTTTACAGACATTTTTATTGACAAGTGAATATTGCTTGGGGGGGTAACAAAGTGTTAAATAGGGGTGTTAAACGAACAGTTCTCGCTCAGACTTGCACTGTGCGTAATAAGTGAATCAAAAAGGGTAATGACTTTTTAGTCCCGGCGAAATTATGAACAGTGGATATATTTGGGTGATACATAGCTATGAAAAATGCATATACTTGTCATAATAAACCAGTCTTGAAATCATAACCATAAACTCAAGATTCCCTGTATGAATTGATATGGCAGACGAAGTAGAATTATAGAGTCCATCAATCATAACCATAAGAATTAGCATTGATAAGGTTATTTGAGTTTTTCTGTTCTTTCAAAGTTTTTACTTTTTAATTCTTTGTAATTTATAGAAAATTTGATTTTTTTTTCAAATCACGTGTTTGGTGCAGAATGGCCAGATGTGACTTTTGTTCCATAAAACCAAACCTAACCATAACCATAAGCTCACAATTCACTGTCAGAGTTGTTATGACAGAGAAAGTAGAGTTGAAGAGAGTTTTTCAGTCATAATCATAAGCTCACAATTCACTGTCAGAGTTGTTATGACAGAGAAAGTAGAGTTGAAGAGAGTTTTTCAGTCATAATCATAAGCTCAGAATTCATGGTCAGAGTTGTTATGACAGAGAAAGTAGAGTTGTCTAGAGTCCTTCAATCATAACCATAAGCTCGAGCTTATGGTTATGATTGAAAGTGAGTGAATTGTTATCACAATTCACTGTCAGATTTGTTATGACAGAGAACGTAGAGGTGAAGAGTGTCCTTCAATCATAGCCAGAAGACCACAATTCCCCGTCGGATTCGTAATGATAGGAACAAAAAAAAGAGTCCTTGAATCCTCACCATAAACCCATGATTCAACTCTCGTTAAGCCGTCACAACACGATACAAACGACACGTTCCAACGTTTAACACTTGATTATAGTATATTATGACATTGGATCTGTTTAGACAGTTTGTGGCGTATTGTGATATTATAGGATATAGGGCATCGATCTTAGAGCTTCTAATATAAAGGGATGATATCCCATATGCGTTGGAAGATGTTCCAATGGTTGTTGGTCTTTTACTCCTGAATCAAAGGAAGTATCAAACATTTGAAGCAAGCCATTCCTTCGTTTGGGTACACAGAATGGGTTCTTTCCTTGTGTTAATAAAAGAAATAATCACTTTTCTAAGTCTCATTTTTAAATTTAAAACAATGGAACGTGACATATGACACCACAACAGCAGCAACAACTGCAACTTCTTCTCATGTCATCAACTGGTCCATTCAAACCGTCAAACGTTGAATTAAACATAGTAAGCACCACTGGTGATTGACATCACGTTTTCTTCCAAGCCGCATTAATCAACGCTGTTTGATTCTATATTTTCCTCTACAACCATGTCAGTCACCGATGATTGACATTATTCTTTTTGTTCAGATCGAATGTCATTGATTTACGTTTTTGCATTTACATGCCTATGAAAGTATATGTCGAAAAGCGGACAATACGTTGTCAAATTTGTTCAAAATTTTACATGTCTGTAAGCTTTAAAAGTTATTTATATATCTCAAATTTTATCTGTTTAACTCTATTCGTTTTGTAGTTATCATATTAACTTATTCAAATATTCGAGTAGTCAGCATTTCTCTTAATGTAATTCGTTCAAAATTTGATATAAATCTGCAAAAAAGGTTATTGATTGATTCGTGTTATCCCCCCTCCTCCGTATAAGTTTTTAGAATCCTGAAAAAATCTGTGAACGCAACGAGCCCTCAGTTTTTCATTTTCAGAATCCCCTACATAATATTTTTTTACTTTGGATTATAGAGAAAAAAAACCCCAAATATACAATTTGATTGTTTTTTTTTTCAACCAATTCAAATCATTATTTGATACAGAACTGCAACTGTATTAACAAGATCACGTACTAAATAGGATTTTTTAGCACTTACATTTTGAAATATTGCGCTTTCGTATAGTACAGATTGACGAGCCGGCTTGCTGGCACAGAGGTAGCGCGTCTGCCTCGTGTTCAGGAGGTCCCGGGTTCGAGTCCTGGTTCGGGCATGGTTCTTATTCTGTGTGCTATCTGTGAGATGTGTGAATGTGCCCCCCTGTAAAAAGGGGTTGTGCAAGCGAATGTGATGAGTGTGTAGCAAAAGTCGTACTCTTGGCCCTAGTTGGCGCTACTTGAAACAAGAGACGCTTCATTCGGCTTAAATCTGCTGCTGGGTCCAGCAGCGAGCTTGTCCATAGGCAAGTGCCATTAGAAACAACAACAACAACAACAGATTGACGGATGGTCACTCTCTGAAAGATTTGGTTCAGAATTTTTTAAAAAGTCATAACTCATCCCAGAATGCATCAGAACGCCCCTGCCTGTGGCCAATGGAATGCAACATACCTACTCTAAGAAGATGATGATCTACATTTTAGAAACTAAATTTGTGCATCAAACTTTTAGTCTTCTTACACTTTTTTGCAGTTACCGGCAAAGAAGATGCAGCGATTGAAGGTTGCGGTACGAACTTGCGACGCTTGAGCCTGTAGCAAAGTAACATAACCACTACACCAAAAGTCGACTTCAGTATCGTAGATGTTATCTGGCTTACTAATATAGCGCCACAGTACTCCCCCTCCAGTGAGTCGGCGGAGGGATGAACGATTTTTTGGCGTCAAGCGTTATGGCGAGTTGTTGCTTGCTTCAAGTGAGTCTGACGACTTTGCTTTGTTTGCTTGCGTCAAGTGTGTCTGACGACTTTACTTTTGCTTGCTTGCTTGCTTTTGCTAAACGGATTTCATTCAAGACGTGATAAAAATCTATAAATTTGTTCTGAATATTACGTATTATATGCCATTTGTTCATATCAAAGAATTTTTTAGATGTACAAAAGATAACCATCGTCGACGTCATTGTTAGTAATCACTAATTTTGATTGTCAACCATGATGTTGACTTTGATGACGTTTTTACCACGTATTTTTGCACGTTTTTACCACATATCTAGAATATTTTTCAGATTCAAGGAGGTTTGGAACGTAAAGATTCGTCGTAATCTCAAGATCGAATTTGTTGACGATTTAAATAATTTTTGGCATACTTAACACTAAAAAGTAAAAGTCACGCGATGTCAAAATTTCCCTACTTTTAGTATAGCTTCTACGATTTGTCAAAATTTCCCAACTTCCGATATAAATCATTGAAATATTAAAAATATAGATAAAAGTTATGTTTGATTCTAGTCAAAAGAACCATTATTAGATATTCAGCCCACACGGAAAAGAAAATAAAAGAAAAAAAAAGGAACAAAGGATATGGGGATCTATTCTATGATTTACCAAAATTTATAAATCTGTTCGCACTCCTAACTTATATTACGAATTGCTGGTTTGAGGGACAAAATCCCATCTGCTCCGCCAAAACTACCTTGAAAAGTCAATGCACGTTTCAATTTTCTTACTACTGTGTCCATGGCCATGTGTAGGTTAGATCTAGTTACGAAGGAGCCGATTGTTCTTATCAGCTGCGAGATGGGTTGGTGGATTTTTGAACTAGGTATGTAAAAATAAAAAAGGGAGCATAATTCATGACATGCCGCACCTTGTTTGGTGAAATCAATCTCGGCTCTTAATACAACAAGATGGTGTTGGAGATTCTAAATAATTAATCGTGGAATTCAGTAACTCTGGAAGGAATATTTTCATCTGAAATATCATCATTTGGTCCGAACTGCAACCTTTGATGTTTTTCAGATGATTTACGAAATATTTAACTTTTTATGTCTATTGTAACTAATAACCTTCTGGAGTGATCTCTTCCAAAACTCTCATATACTTTCTAATGAAGTTCTATCACAAAATGCTTAGCATAACATTGGTGAACAGCGAATATGAAATATTAATCTTTAATATGAATTTAGCATTTTTTACTGAATCTATCGTGTGATACTTTGCGAATATTTTGGCGATTAACCCCTGGCATACGATTCATATAAAAAGAAAATTAAAGAAACAGGCAGTGGTTGAAACTAGGAAACTGCATTGTTTCCCTAATTATTTTAGATACTAACTGATTATCGAATAAGTCAAAAGATATTGCATTTCGTACAAATAAAAAAAATGTATATACTATGAAATAAAAACAGGAATCTGACATCGGAATTACAGCCCCCCCCCCCCCCCCCAAAAAAAAGAGCACATCTTAAATGAACATTACCAAAAAAAAATGCGAATGAGTGTTTTGATTAAGGAGTTTGAATTTCATAGCATAAAAGATTAACTATTGTAAATTAGTCTTATTTATATTTTTTAATCACATTAAAACATGTGAATATTAAAAAAGAATTAAAAAAGACATTCAGAAAGATATTAAAAACAAATAATTCAATGTTTGTATAGGGATTTGATTACAGTTGACTGTTGCCATTCGGCAATACATAATTTCTGTGCCACGTACGTTGGTATTTTATCTATTTATTTATTTAGATAGAAAAAGGAAATCGACCATTTATGTACTAGTATTGGTAGTAAAACTGCCTCTCTTTTTCCAAGACCTTCTATTGTGATCAGTGCAGGTTTGTACTTTACCTTCTGCCCCTTTTTAAGTGGAATACACGGAACTCTTTTTGCTTTAGTTTAACCTACTGTTTGCCACGATGCAGTATTTTATTTGAAGAATCGTGCAGGATGGCCACAATTCAAGAGGGCCCATCACAATGAAATTATTCTCACTGCTTTGCAGACCACGGAGTTTTACGAGTGGAGTATGCAAGGCCGCTCGTGGGATGCACGTGATTGAAAAGACGTCTGCAGACCCGCCGATTGCGGGGGATGCAGGCCAACGAGCTTCAGTGTCCTCTTTAAATAAAAATTTTACTACTGTGAGAGGTGTTTCTCTTAGAATTAGAAAAGTAAAAGACCGAGAAAAAAAAACAAAAGAAAAACATACTCTGTTTCTGTCCTTCACCGAAAGACAGTACAATTTTGTTCGAAGGACCCTCGGAACAAAAGCAATTAGAATTCTGGAAGTCAAAAATCGAAAATTTAAATGATACTACGAAGAACACCCTGGAATATATCAGCGAATTTTATCTTATAATGCTGAACTCATTTACATCGTGTTTGAAAATGATAACAGCACTTTTATATGCTTATAAAGTCAAAGTTTTTTTCCGTGGAAAAACTTGTTACAGATCTGGAATATAAATTGTACTGTGAGTGGCATCGCAGTAGGGTGGCAATAATGGCAAAATGCCAGGAATTCGTTCACTGATGAACCATTTTTTACATATTATTTATTCCTCCAGATAGTGCTGTTGATTTTAGACTTATAATTGATGTAAATCTTGCTGGGCTTCAGTGTCAAGCAACGAAAAGTATGGATGGAAGATGCTAGGGTAGCCTAATAATTTACACTGAAAGCGAAATTATTGTACACTAGCCGTAACCGTACGGCGTTGCCCGTGGTATAGCATCCAAGAAGAAAAATTAGCTATAAACCTCCACCAGATATGGCATAGACATGTTACGTAACATCAAACAAACATAAAAATATATCTAGAAATGATCAAAAATAACTACAAAAGAATTTCTTATAGCACACGTTCAGAAATATTTAGACTGTTAAAAAAAGTAAAATTATGATATGTCCGTAGACAAAACACTGGCAAATATTTTGATCATCAGGAGATTCATTCTGTCTTCCCAATTCAGTTGCGATTTTAAGAAAGACGGTTCGCTCATCAAAAGACTCTCCTTCCCTAAGTGTGGACATTATTTCTCTGATATTCACAAACTAAACGTTTCTTTCCTATTCATTTTCCTTATCACGTAACAAACGATGCTTTTTGGCATTTAATGAGTTCCCACCAATTTCCTTCTTTACGATATAACGATATTTGAATCGCTGTTCAATCTCGTTACTCCCCTTTTTTTCTATATGATTTTAACACGCTAAACCTTCTCTAATAAATGCTCTACAAAATGGTATAAATAGTTAATGGATATCTCCAATATCCATTAAACTATTTCTCGAGGTTTTGTGATTTCAACATACAGACGCTTTCAGGAGACTTCATTTTCATTTTTTTTGTATAAATAATGTATAATATTTTAAGTAAATTAAAAGAATAAATGATTAAAAAGGTATTTTGAAATTCATGATCCACTGAACCTCATATCCGATGACTTAACCGATGACATTAAAACAGCAAATGTACGCAGAATATCCAGCAATACATATTAGGTTATTGCTGATCTATTTAAAAACTTTTATATGCCTAGTTGCTAAGAGATTAAATCTGTAGAAAATATAGATTTTATAAATGAAATAATATCATTAAGTCGACGAATCAGATTTATATATGTTTCCATATATTTACAAAAATGTTACAATATTTTTAATATTGCGCACAAAAAGGGATTTCAGGCAATCATAATTGATAAATGTATAAATAAAAATTAATGCATCTTCACAAAAGCTTTTAAAAAAATAAAAATAAAATTAATCGTTTACAAGTAGAGCAAGTTAAAAAGAAAATGGGCATAAAATCGATAATTTTATCAGAATAAAGTCTCATAACATGTTCTGAGTAATCCCATCGCTGACTTTCAGGGTTTATAAGGGAGGCTTAGAACTCGACTTAAACCTTAATAAGGGCTTCCATCTCATATAAATACGCCACTGAGAATGTAGAAACAGTTTATGAAAAAATGCTACAGTAAATGGGTTACTAAATATTTGCGTTCATTGAAACCGAAAAACTTTGTAAAGATTTGTTTGCGTTCCAACTAAGTTTATGACTTTTGTGATGGCTAAATGAATAGTTACAGTAATTTTGACTAGGTGACATTTAAATGAATAGTTACAGTAATTTTGACTAGGCGACATTTAGGATCATCTACCAGATTCGGAATTAAATACATGTTTGGGATGCGCGGTTTCTTCAAAGGTAGTCGAATTTCAAACTCATGATGAGGGTTAATTTTTAGGTAGTTAGATTTCTCTCTAAGCCAGATTACAAAATTTGGAACGTTGCGTTGATATTTAATATTTTGGCCTTATTCCAACGATGATTGTATAAGAGGATCAATACTTTCATTTAGTACATTAGCTCTGAAGAAGTTACTACCAATAAAATTCCCGCAGAAATCCTCTATTGTTACGAAAATTCTCACGAAAATGATGAGAAGATGCAGATAAAATGCAGACTTTATTGTCTACGAAACGTGTATAAATATACTCAACACAAACTACAAATACACAGCGAATTAACATTATTTAATCCACTAATTAGGGGTAACAGCAATGCTCTAGAACGCACGCCTAAAAGAAAACACGCTCTCTCAAGCTAAGCCAACTATGGCAACTTTTTCTTTGAACTTACTGCTTTTCCCCGTGCCACGTCTTACATAGTGTCCTACTAAAATAGGCAAGGCAATCATAGAAACAATGCGGATGCTCCAAGCGAATGTGAAAATTTTACCAACGTTCTTCATTTCTTAGCTTCCATTGTACATTTTAGAGTGTAGTAAAAACCGTTTGGGATCTCATTATATCGCCACACATCGTCAAATTAGTCAAATATAATCTGTTGGAATACCCCTTAGAATTATCTTTTCTCGCTGACGTACGATTCCATTGCAACTAATTTTATACAATTAAACTATTATGACAATATTTACATCAAAATTTGCATCTAATTTACACAATATTCATAACACTATAATTAAATTTGGATGATATTTGTGCGTACTTTCCTTTACGATAACTTGTTCCTCATGAAATCTCATTTTGCTAATTTGCCTCTATCTATAGAATCAGTAGTAGATTCTGAATCAGGCAGGCTATCTGCCAAGGATATCTAAACAGACAGAATACAACAAACAAATTTATTTTTAAAAAAAATCCCAGGGGAAAATAAATAACTTTGTAAAAAATACACATACTGTGATTGATAAAATGTTTGGGACAGTATCAACACTTAATCCCGAAAATGGTTAGGTTATTTTTCATCTAATAATTAGAATATTTACAAACACAGAACATCTTCATCACAAATATCACGAGCTCACGTGGATGCCCTGGCAATCTCTAAACAATTTTTTTTTAAATTAATCTAAATATCATTAGTAAATTGAAATTCTTCGAAAATGTAAAACTGAAGTAATCATCTTTATTAAAAAGGAGAAAAAAAATTCCTCTTATTAAAGTGAAGAAAGTAGGAATGTACTCTGTCTATGGTCACAAAACATCGAAATGCATCCTATTTTATAGAATTGTTTCCCATAAGTGAAAGTTATATAAGTATTAAATTCTTCTATATATCGTCATCAAAAGCTGAAAAGAAACCCTCATTGTTAAAGCAATAAAATATTAAATAAATTTCACAAAAATAGAATTCGTGTGTGTGGGGGGGTATTCTACAGATGCTATGTGTATGTTAAGGGTAAATATCACAGTGAGAATTTACACAACTCCAGACGCTAGATTATATTTGCCTTCATTTGAACCAATTTTATAAAATTTCATTTCAAAAAAAAGTATTCAAGGATTGCTTTGAAGGTATCTTTGCTTGAATAATTAATGCTAGCTTTCATTAAAAGTTGATGCGAAATTATTTAAATTATATTTAAATTCTTTGTATATGAAACTTAATGAAATAAAAGAGAAGAAAAGATAAAATAAAGCTTATAAATTACTGTAGAGAGAATCAAAGTTAGAAACATGGATTTAAAAGTATAATTAACAACAGTACAGTTCTTTATATCGGTCAGTTGTGCGCATGCTTAAAGCACAACAAACAAACATACATTGATTAAATATTGTTACAGCAAATAGAAAGATAATAAATAAAAATTAACTGTAGTTGCCAGCATTAAAAATAAATGCTAAGTAAATAAATGACTCGTTTCAGAAGACAAAATTTGGTGGAACGCGGTGATATTTGAATTTTGGTTGGCTCCATAGAAGTGCTGTCAAAGTTTGGTTATTTTATTTTGTTTCGCTCTTTTTTTGTTTTAACATCTGGACTATTGGTAAGCTTTTCTGTTTTAATTTCTTGTATTTATATTTATTTATTGAAAAGTGCAAAGACTGAACTTCGCTAAACTGAGTAGTTCAACATTGATTGTTTCGGACTCTTCTGCTGAAAATGATCCTTTAATAATGCAAGTTACATCTAACTTTAAAATGCATCAGTCAACTAACGAAAACTTCTTCAAGAGTGGAAAACCCACTAACGAACTCGTTATTCGTCTTGGCCAAAGGCAATATGAAGCAATAAATATAATTGTGTCCAACAAAGATGCTGCATCTAAAATTCCTCGACTGAACCCATTCCTTATTCAAACCTTCATTAAACAGCAAATTAATCGTCATAGCAATATTTCGAATTTAAAATTTACAAGGCAAGGAAAAATTATTTTTACAACATCCGATCCTGTGTGCGCTGCCCAAATTCTAAGCTTAGAGAAAATTCTTGACATCCCCGTTTCGACCGGTGTCATTTGGGAAAATGTGACCGACAGATTTTTAATTTTTGACATACCCACTCAAACTTCACTTGATGAACTGGCTGAGGAAATAACCCAAAAAAATGATGTTGAAATAGTTGAAATGAGAAGATTTATAAAATCTAATTCGACCCGTGATTCTTCCCCTGTTCTCATCACAATACTCGGCACAGCATTACCAGAGTCCATTAAAATTTGGTTTACGAATCAAAGAATCCAGAAGTTTGTAGACAAACCCCGACAATGTTTGAAATGTCATAGTTTCATGCATCCAACAAGAATATGCACCAAACAGATCTGTCATATTTGTGGGGAAACACATGATGGCCAATGTAAAAGTCCGGAGAAGTGCATAAATTGTCAGGGTCCGCATTCAGCGACATCGAAGTCTTGTTCCCATTTCATCAAGGAGCAACAAATGTTAGAATTTAAATGTCGAAATCATCTAACTACTGGAGAAGCCAGACGCCTCTTTCAACAGTCCCTAAAATCAAGTTATTCTAATGTAGTTAAATCAAACATATCTGTTATTGATGTCGAAGAAACTGTAAATCAAAAGATCGAAGCTATAGTTAAAAATATCTCTGAGAAATTAGAACAACAAACAAATATTCTCATTGATATCTTTCAAAAAACGGCTGAAAAATTAATGCAAAACCTTGTCAGCATGTTTAATCAAGGAGAATCAAGCAAGTCTCCTGGTAGGAAAAAAAAGGCGGCAAAAGTCGTAACTCAAACTACGGGCATTCCGATGCAATGGGATGCAGGTGGTTCCTCAAGTTTAGCTTAGTTTAAGGGTTGTTTTTTTTTCCTGTTTTTGCTTTCCAGGTTCCTTAAACATGGAATTGTTTTTCTTCCTTTTCAAAATTTGGGTTCGAATTTACGAGCCAAGTTTTCGTATCGCTTTTGCATTTTTATCCTTTCAGTTTTTAATTATACTTTTTTCTGACTTTTCTTTATGACCTTTCTGCAATGGAATTGTAGGGGAATTAAAGGGAAAAAGCTCTAGCTCCCAATTCCTCCTTTTTCTACCTCTTCTTTTTGGGTTTTTCAAGAGACTTTCCTCTCAGAAAACGATAATTTTTCCTTTCCAAACAAAATTTTTTTCCGTACACACAGACTAAATAGATCAGGTGGTGGTCTCCTTATTGGTATTCCTGATAGCATGTCAGGAAGAATAATCTCCAACAATATTAGAGAAGATTTTAACTTGGAACTTTTAGCAGTCGAAGTGCAATTCCAGAACACTAAATTCAACATTGTTAATTTATATGCTCCACAAGGTTTTGATGTTGATCAAGCTAAACACTTCTTTGATTCTCTATCCTCACCTACTTTTATTTTCGGTGATTTTAATTTGCACCACCCTCTTTGGGGTGCAGTGCGTTCTTCATCCCTGAGTAACGATTTTGTTGAGTGGCTAACTTATTCACATTTCACAATTCTCAATACAACTATTCCTACACACAGTTCCTTAAGATCTCAATCTATCTTAGATCTTACTCTCTGTTCATCTGATATTCATAATCAAACCTCTTGTTATGTTATGGATTCAACTTTCGATAGCGATAGAAATCATCAGTCGACACATAAAACAATTAATTGGACGAGGATAACTCAACAAACACAGGAAATTTTTAATAATGTAAAGCAATGCTCGATTGACGGAATTACGGTAAATGCAACAAGGATAATTACTAAAAATACTTCATTTAAACCTTTGTCTCATAAATCTTATCCTCCTTGGTGGAATATTTCTTGTCATAATTACGAAAAACTCAACAAATATTTTCGGAAAAAAGCAATTAGAAATATTTCTGAAACAGATTGGATAAAACACAAAAAATTTGCAAGTCGGCTTCGTTTTCATGTTAAAAAGGCGAAAAGAGAATATTGGGAAAAATGTGCACAATATCTCGTAACCCAAAAATGTTCTTTAAAATTCTAAATAAACTTTCTAATCACACAAATCCGAACACTAAACATAACAAAATTATAATACAAAATAATCATTGCATTTGCGATCCAGCACATCAAAGTGAGATATTTGCAAAGCATTTTTCTAATCAAAATACAAATACTGAACCTATTCCTTCAGATCTCTCTGGTACAAATTCTTTCCTCAACAGGAAATTTGAAATCTGGGAACTTACGAAAGCAATCCATAAAACTAAAAATTCTACTCCTGGAGCTGACAACATCCCAGCCATCTGGTTCAAAAATCTCAACAATGATCAACTTCAAATTATTTTGAAACTTTATCAACACCAATTTGATTCAGCTGACATCCCCAAACAATGGAAACACGCTCTAATTGTTCCAATTCCGAAACCAAACAAAGACAAAACCAAAGTTTCTTCCTATCGGCCCATTGCCTTGACCTCAGTTTTTTGCAAAGTCTTTGAACGCATCCTCACTCAACGTATTACTTACTTTCTAATTTGTAACAAAAAACTGCACTATAGCTTACATGGTTTCATACCCTTCAGAGATAACCAAACTGCAATTTACAATATTCAGGCAAAAATCACAGAAGCTCATGAACAGAAGAAATATTTCGTTGGTGTTAATCTTGATATCAAAAGTGCTTATGATTCTGTTCATATCGACAACCTTATCTTTAAATGCTTACAACTTGGTATAACAGGCAACGTGGCAAAGTGGTTGTACAGCTTCCTTCAATCCAGAACTTTCCAGATTCGTTGGAGGCAATGCCTTTCTGGTACTAGAACATTGAGCAAAGGGTTACCTCAGGGCAGTGTTCTTTCACCAATTCTGTTTGTAATATTTATGCACGACTTCCATGAAACCATGGAGGAAGGGGTCGAATGTACTGTTTTTGCGGATGATATCTTTGTCTTTTGTAGCCATCATTCCTGGGAAATCCTTATCAGAAAGATTCAAAAAACAATGGAAAACATATACAGATGGTGCAATTATTGGAAACTTGAAATTACTCCCGAAAAAAGTGCAATAGCTGAATTATCCAAGAAAAAAATTGAAATTTATCCACGCATTTCTTATGCGGGACACCCTTTAAAATGGAATGAAACGATTCAATTTCTTGGTATTCCTTTTTCTAAAAAGAATCAAAACTCAATAATCTTCAAAAAACTTAGAAATCATGCTCTTAAAAAGATAAATGCACTTAAAATTTTCGCATCAAAACACCATGGCCCCAGAACTAAAGATATTATAAATATCACAAATAACGGTATTTTCAGCATTTTTTACTACGCTTGCACTGTAATCAACCGATTTTCCGATACGCAATTTAAAGCATGCAACACTATTCAAACTATAGCTCTAAGAATTGCTTTAGGTCTTCCAAAATGGACCCCGAATGTTGTTCTTCTAAAAATTGCATCTCAGGAAACTCTTTCTGAAAAAATCAAGCGACTAGCTTCCCAATTTTTTATTAAGCATATAGCAAACGCTTTACATTCTCCACTTCTAACAGAGCACTCCCCCAATAACCAGGAAATTCAAATAACTACCAAAGACAAAAAATCCATTTCGCTTATTTTCAAGAATTTAAATTCTTCTACCAACCAAATTATCACCTTGCCAGAAATTCCAACGATTAACTCTAATCACTTTGAAATTTTTCTTAGGGATTTTAAATTTCAAAATAAAAATCTACTCTTGACTGAAATTAATAACTTTTTTAATGAATGTATTCGAAATTACTTTCCTGATCATTTTATCATTGCTACAGATGCATCCAAAAATCTACATCACACTTCCATTGCTGGTTTTTCTTCCAAACAAAAATTTATGTTTCGAGTCCATCCTGTCAATTCCATTTTTACTGCTGAAAGTTTAGCCATTGCTGAAGCATTAGATGTTCTTGTAGTCCCAGGAAAAGATTGTTTGATTCTTACAGACAGTTACTCAGCGCTCACATCATTGAAAAATATTACTCTGCAATCGCCCAAAATTATTCACCGTATAGCGTCTAAACTTGAAACTCTAACCAAACTAAACCGAAAAATATCCTTCCTGTGGGTACCTGGTCATTCAAATATAATTTGGAACGAGCTTGCAGACCGCTTAGCCAAAGAAGTTACAGACAATACACCATGTATTGAATGGATTTCTTCTGAAGATATAATTTCGAACCTGAAAAAAGCATCGCATCAAAACACTATCAACAATTATAGAAATAGTAAGTACTTCCTCTCGCTGGGAGACATCCCTAGCATTGCAGCACTATCACCGTGGTCAAAAAATCGAAGGGAAGATGTTGTTTTGGCCAGACTAATGAGTAAAACTATTATAACTCCAGGATTGTTAAACCGTTTTAATCTTCATAGTGATCCCCTTTGCCGTGACTGTAATAGCATCAATGATATTGAACACATACTTCTCTCGTGCAAAAAATATACATACTATGGAGACAAATTGTGGACTTTTCTCCAGTTAGATAAACAAGATACCTCCTTCAAAAACGTGTTGTGCAAAATGACTGCTAACAAGACTAATCTACAAACTTCTCTTCAAGTGATGAAGCACTTCAACATCTACTAAATTTTTCGACCTCATCCAGTTGTGACCTTGCTTTGTGACTCGTCCCTTTTTCACCACTCTGTGTTGCGAGAATGCTCCGTCTTCTTCTACATCTGCTCTTCATTGGAACTCCCGAATATGTACTAAAGTGCACCAGTGGAACTGCTTTTAACTGTTAACTGAGTAAAACTCCAATTTTTTTTGTGCGTGTTTTTTTTTTTTTTGTTTATTGACAAGATTTTTTAAATATTAACTTCTGGAAACCGGGGATAAAAGCCTTTGTTGCTATAAATCCCAATACCTTATATTTTTTCAAGACTGGTTTCAATAAAAATATTAAATATCGGACATTTAATCGTTTGGAATATTCCATTCCAGACGATAAAATAACGAACGAATAATGTTCAATCAATTCATTTATATTTATTTATTTATTTTTAACTTACTGAATTTATTTATTTTTAACTTACTTTCTGACTGGACTTATTTATTCATTTTTATCTGAATTTTGTAATCGATTTATTTATAATTTGGTGAATTTTATTTAATCTTTTTTTCTTTTAACAATGACGTTCATTTAGTGATGAAATTTTTATTTTTAATAAAGCCATTGTGCCACAATCGAAATACAAAGGACTAAGATGGTTCTTATCAACATTGTTCAAAAATCGTTTGCAGTTTGACTTTAAATGAATAATCAATAGAATAAATGCATAAACAAAAAATGTTTATACATTTAAAAAAATTCAAGTCATTAAATTCAATACCCAACTTTCGGTTTTAGATAGAGCAAAAAAAAAAATCTTATTTGCAAGCTGGAGGGGATGGCCGATTCCTGTTGTCTTGAAATATAAGTTCATTAAAAGTTCTGTCTTCACATTTCCACATTTATTTTCACAGGGTTAGAAATCACGAGAATTAAAGAGCGTGGAACTGATGGGAAATTCTTAATGAGCGTTACCTGTTTAGGTTAAAAAGCAATCATATTTAAAATTTGAGAATCATTTTGCAACCTTTGACTAATTACCGAAATATTTGCCGTACGAAATTTACTCGCAATGATGATGTGATAATTCTCTTAATTTGATTTATCTTTTTAATTTTTAAAGTAAGGGAAATACGATAAAATGAAAATTCGTCTTCTTCGCCATCATTTGGTTTTTCTGTGAATTGAATAAGTAATCGAAATTGTCCCACATGTTCATCCTCCTTAGAACATGTCTCGCGCCCGCTACAGCAATTAAGGATTGTTTAGGGATTTAGGATTGGAAAATCTAAGCCGAAAATTTCTTACCATCGTTTTACTACACTTAATTGTCTCTCCACAAAAACAATTAAAACACTCTAATTAAGCAAGTTCTGTCTTCGTAGAGTGTTAAATTATCTTTTAAGTATTCCACTTATCTAATCACTCTTCTAGAAGATGACGTAAGATCTCGGTCTATTTTTATATTTCGCCTAGAATCAATGTGATGATAGATAGCATTCGAAGTACAAACAAATAAGTAAAAAAAAAAAAAAAGATAAAACTGAATCGGATGATTATTGCGCAATTCCTGTAAGATACATTAACAACATATTTTAAATGCCTATACGGATTTAATTAAATTTAATATTGGGGAATTTTTGACTAGGCTGCTTGGCTAGGGCGAATGGGTAGATCTATTTAAAAAATTTATTAGCCTTGTTGCCAATTTTTTTTTCAAAAATAAAAATTCTCAAAAAATTAAATTTATAGTTTTGACACATATATTCTTGTTGTTGTTACTTATGGTACTTGCCTATGGACAAGCCCTACACTGATACAGCAGTAGATTTAAGCCGAAAGGAGTGTCTCTTGTTTTTGAAGTAGCGCCAATTAAGGCCAAGATTACGACTTGGCTACACACTTACCACATTTGCTTGCACGGTCCCTTTTTACAGAAGGGGGCACAGTCACACATCTCACAGATAGCACACAGAAGAACAACCATGCTCAAACCCGGGACCCCCATAACACCAGGAAGACGCGCTACCTCTGCGCCAGAGAGCCGGCACATATATCCTTTGAAGACTTAATGCTTATCTCACTACCATTAAAAATATAATTGTCCGGTTCAATTACCTTCTAACTTTTGTTCTATTCTAAGTTCAATATTTTTATTCTTTATGTAAACTACACAAATATTACAAATAATCTATCATTCTGGGTTTTCAACAATGTAAAAAAATTAACAGACTAGCAATTAATCTAGTTTTTGGAGATAAGGAAAAACAATATTATTGAAAAATTACCAAAAATTCAGGAAAAAGTTGCTTGATTATTTAACTGATATTACTAAAAATAACAATTAAGATGCAGAAGGATATAAGATTCATTTTTGTGCAACAATAGTTTTAGATGCTATCGCTGAAGAAATGAGAAAATTCGGTTCAATTTTTAATTAATTCAAATTTCAATAAAGGTTTCAAAAACTTCGATCCTAGTTGCACTTTCACACCATTTAAGGCGTATATGAGCCAAATTTAGTAGTTGTAAGTTGAAAAGTCTGATCTGTAGCATCAATACATACTTATTCACATGAAGACTTACATACCATCATACTATAACATTCATCTTTAAAACTAGCCATCTATGAGACCAGCTATTTCGTAGGGAATTTTTGTTGCATTTTAATTCAATTAAATCCGTCAGCAAATACTTTTTCAGCAAGATATTATCGTAGATCTTACAGTCGTGCCATTTTGGTAGCCTTACATATGTTTTATTCATTTTGTGCGTCAAATTATTCATTTTGTCATTTGGGTCTTTCTAGTCGAAACCAGTCATATGATATCAATCGCTATTAAAAGCGTAAATGGACGATTAATCTATTTTCTGAATTTCTCTTATTGTAACTTCACTTTTTTATTTATCCGGTGAACTACGCAAACATTAAACAGTTTTTTAAAATTTCAACAGTGGAAGAAAATAGCGCTATTAAATATTGGATGAGACAATGAAGACGACACTTTGAAATTTTTAAGTCCGATTTATTTTCTCCATGTTGAGAATTATACCACTTAGGGAACTGGGTCAGAGGCGATCGTCCTCTCTTTCAGGTCTAAATTACGATCTGTGGACGAGTGAATGAAATGCATGAAGTCCGCCCTGTCAAAAAAGGCTGTGAAGCGTGAGTAGCTAAATCGTGCTCTTGGCCTCAGATGGCGCTACTGTAAAACAAGAAATGCTAAATTTCGGCTTAAAATCGCTGAAAGTAATCTGTCGGTGGAGTTGTAAAGTGCCATAAGACAGAACAATAACACCGATGCTCACACACTTTCATACTTATAAGTGATAGAAACACAGAAGTCATTTGTAAATCTCTTTCATTATTGCTACTAATATCTCGTCCTAACTTTTCCTAATTATTGATAATCAAGACATGAAAATTTACCTTATTTTTCCATGATGAACTTTCGTTGCTCACGGGCTTTCTCAAGCTCCTCACTTTTATGCAGGGGAACGGAGAGGGAAGATAATTAGAGGCTGTGTGCTGAGGAGACCATTCTCACTGATTATTTTTAATATGTACAAACTTTATATGCACAGCAAAGCATCGTTTATATGCGTTTAATGAATGTAAATCGTATAAATAACTTATATCGGAAACGGCGTAGAATCGAAATATTACTCATTGTGAATATTATTAAAATATGTAAAAATAATGTAGGGGGTAAATAATGTAATAGGACCGGGATGGCCAGGTTGCTAGAGCGTTGGAATCGTACTCCTTAGGTTACGGGTTCGAAGCTCACCGGCCAAAAGATTCCCCGAGTGAGTGGCAATTGGCGCTCGTTAAATCTGTTCGTGGTCGCAAAGTCCTCCATGTCGACAGTAATACCACTGGAGATACTGGGTCAGAGGTAATCGTTCTCTGTTCCAGGTCTAAATTACGATCTGAGATGAATGAATGAATTTCCATGAATGAAGCCCCCCCCCCTTAAAAAAGGTTGTGACGTGTGTGTAACTAACTCGTACTCTTGGCCCTAGATGGCGCTACTTGTAAAACAAAGAGACTCATTTCTTTGGCTTAAAATCTGCTGATCGTATCAGCGGAAGCTTGTCCACGGCAAGTGCCATTAGTCACAACACAACAACAACAAAAATAATGTTATTAAGACCTTATAAGTAATAATCTCTTATAAGTAATAATTTGAGCATTTGTAATATAGTACTATCGCACTATAACATAGTATTCAAAACTATTTCAGAATTTTAAATTAAATAATTGCTATAGAAGCAAGAAAATAAAACGTTTACCCTCTTTAAATAATTTCAATCTTGGCGTCTTGGCATAGGGATAGTGCGTCTTCCCCGTGATCTGGGCTTCCCGGTTCGGGCATGGTCGTTTTTCTGTGATATATCTGTAAGGTGTGTTAATGTGCCCCCCCTTAAAAAGGGGTTGTGCAAGCGAATGTGATGAGTGAGTAGCAAAAATCGTACTCTTGGTCCTAGTTGGCGCTCCTACAAAGGAAGAGACGCTGATAAGGTTTAAATCGTTGACTTCCTAAGCGAGCTTGTCCATGGCAAGTGCCATAAGACACAACACAAATCATTTCAATAATAACTATACATTAATTATTTTATTCTATATATGTACATCAAAATCAAATGGGGAATCAAAAAATTTAATAACCATCTTTCGTGCTGCTTATCTGTGAATTTTAATGTAGTTAAAATGAAATTTATTGAACATATTTTCAACAAATTTCCTTCAATTCAAAATGCTATATCGTTCTGATAAATTTGATGCTACATTATTTTAACAAAGTTGGTTCTATTTTTGATGCTGTATTGTTTTGATAATATTTTCTTCGTTTTGACTAACGAAATGAGTGCGAAGTTTTCTAGTCTTTCAATGAAGGTAGATTTTTTTTAAAAATTCTTGCTTATTATCGATAAATTAATCAATGACAGACAGAAAAAAAATTATCCTGTTGCTTTCCAGAAACGTTTTCCTTCTTAAGAGAAATGAAAAAATATTTATTGGGTTGTTCGGAAAGTAATTTCGTTTTTTCCCGTCAGAGGACTTAATTACGTTTTTTCGAGACCAACTTCACACTTAAGCCGCATAACCATTATATGTCTTGAGAGCTGATATTGCAAGGCTTGTGTGTGAAAAAGTTCTATTAATTCTACGCAGTAGTTTTTGGTTGGTGCCCTTTTAAATATGGAGAGCAATAAGCAGCATTTTCGTCATATTTTACTTTTTTACTTCAGAAAAGGTAAAAATGCTGTCCAAGCGAGAAAAAAATTGACGGATGTGTATGGAGAAGGCGTGTTAACAGTACGCCAGTGCCAGAACACGTTTGCAAAATTTCGATCCGGCAATTTTGATGTCGAAGATGCACCACGGTCTGGAAGGCCGGTCGAAGCTGACAAAGATGCGATAAAGGCATTAGTTGATGCAAATCGGCGAATAACCACACGAGAGATCGGTGAGAGATTAAATTTGTCGAATTCGACTGTTTATGGCCATTTGAAAGGCATGGGCTTTACCTCGAAAAAAATTCTCAGCAAAAAAAACGAAATGACTTTCCGAACAACCCAATATTATGTAAAAAATTTGCACATTTTATGACGAAGGAAACTGCTGTATAAGCGAAGGTTTGATTCTTTTACCTCATATAAACGAAATGCCGAATCATTTCAATTGTTACGGATGAATTGAAACTGTGATTAAATGATACATAAATGAGAAAAAACGTTAAATTGCTATACATTTATTAATCAATCAATTTATTTTCAAAATATTGATTTTTTTGCATACCTATATCGTTAATCGGCCATAATTTTATCTTTTAGTTTTCTATTTTTGTTATTTATCGTAAATATATTTTGATAAATCTATATTATTTTTATAAGATTTGGTAATTTATTTATTTATGTGTCGCATTTATATATCTATTAAGATACGAAAGGAAAGCTAAAAAAACTAATCCTCTTATCACTGTTCCGATTTCCTTAATTTTTATTTCATATGAAATCTTACAACCTTTAAATATTTCGTTAATGATCGCTTGCTTCCTTACTCCCAACAGTTCTGAAAAAAATTTCTAAGAAATATTACTCCACGGTATATTCTCGCCAAAGAAATAAAATTTAAACAGAATTCTTTAGTCCAACACTTGTACCGATTTTGTCTCTTTATATTTGATATAAAAACTCAAAGCATCTAGATGCATCGTCAGTAATTGCTTATCATCTCACCCAGTTTTTTTTTATTGCCGAGAAATAGCGCAACATAAAGCTTTGAGAGTGCCTCCAACTATAGCAACTGGATAGATTTCGCCCCTTTTCTTCGCTAATTAATTTTATTGCTTGGTAATCATAGGTAATTGTTGTTGTTGTTGTTGTTGTGTCAAATGGTACTTGTCATGGACAAGCCCGCTGCTGAGCCCAGCAGCAGATTTAAGCCGAATGAAGCGTCACTTGTATATGAGTAGCGCCAACTAGGGCCAAGAGTACGACTTTGCTACCCACTCACCACATTCGCTTGCATAACCCCTTTTTACAGGGGGGCACATTCACACATCTCACAGATAGCACACAGAAGAACAACCATGCCCGAACCGGGACTCGAACCCGGGACTTCCAGGAAGACGCGCTACCTCTGTGCCAGCAAGCCGGCTCATAGATAATTAATTACATTTATTATTTAAGTATGTTTTTAAAAACTTTATTCTTTCGATTAAAAATAGTTGCCCTAAATTAAAAGAAATGTATGAATTAATATATTTAATAAGGAGGGTAAACACCGATAGCCAAAGGCGGTTTCCCTCTCTTTTTTCTTACTATTATTCCGAAGCTATTTTTGTGTTTATTATCATAATTTTTGTTGCTATATATTTAATGTTATCAAATACTGAAATGCAAAGTATGCAATATCAAACCAATGCATGAAAACCATGTAATAAGCCAATAAAAAATTAATTTTGAATATGGATGAATGAAGGAGCTAGAAAATGACGAAAATAGTTCCATAGTTTTGGAGTTAGGTTTTACATTTTTAAATGAAGATTTCACATGTGCATTGTTAACGTACATGTATATTTTTCAACGTACATTTTTAAATGATGATTTTACATGTACATTGTTAACATACATGTACATTTTTCAACGCACATTTTTAAATGATGAAGCAAAACTAATCTGAAAATCATGCGATGAGGTTAGGACGGGAATATATTGTGATGGCAAATCTTCTGATCTAATTTCTGCAAGATTTCTGTCATCTCACAAATAGGTTTTTTAAATTTAAAAATGCCTGAAGCGTCAAAATTTCAAGGTGTTTTTTTTTTTCGTTGGTGATTTTAACATTTTTTCTTTCTATAAATTCTACATGTTTCATCTGTTTCCTTACAATAAATTTTACGTGATTTGTCAGAAATATTCCATTTCTACTCTCTACTTTGGACCCATATAATTTTTTTTCAAATATGTTTAAAGTGCTCAAACACGTTCGTTCTTCCAATTATCGCTTCTACTGCTAACCCTACAATTTTCTCCATGGGAACGTTTCGCTGGCAGAGATCCAAGTCGATCACCTGATGTGTTGCGCAATGTCTCGCCTTATCGACAGCAAAATCCAAACGCCATTTTTCACTGTCAAACACCGAGCGTAACTGGTTTGAACTCGAAAATTACCGAAGTAGCTACAAATAAACGAAGAAAAGTTTAATTTAAGTTTATTGTCATATTTATTCTGTAGTCAGCCGAGACACAATTATAATAGAAATGAGAGCCCCGGGTAGCATATGATGTTTCAAGACTTGCATTTCTATTATTATTTTTTTCTCATAATTATAGCTCAAAAAATATTGTGATAATATTTATCATTATATAGCACAAAAAAAATACTATTTCTCATAATTAAACTTTTATAATGTTCTAAACACACGCACGCACACACAGACATAATTAAATTAAACTCTAATTAATTTCCAAATTTTTATCTTAATTTGGCCATGGTAACTTCATTCTAAAAATATTCTCTTATATCCTGATACATTCCACGTGTTCTAGTGAATGAATTCAGCAGAAGGTTTGTAAAATTGCTGAATAGGCTAAAAGCCCACTAATTCTCACACTCCGAGTGAAGGGAGAAAAATTGTCCAGACCAGCATATTCCTTTCAAAAGGTCCCTATGATTCCTTTAAACGAGATGTACATGTGACTGACATGCGTCAAAGATTCTTATTAAAATCTAAAGGTATATATTGGCAGGGATAAAAGTTTCATTAGCTTTTGGTCATTCCGTTTTGTGTCGTTCTGTGTTGTGATCGTCTCTTCTGCTTGAGCATAATGCGTGCTTCCCGTGGTGGAATAAAACAAACTTAAAAATTCAAAGTGTCATCTATGTCTTCACACCCAACTGCTAAATATATATTGTTGTAAAATGCACTTTAAGATTATTTTTAAAAATTTGTTAACCTTTGCACGTTGATGTGATCTTGTCGAAAAAATTGTAACCTATATCAAATTTCGATTCAAATTAATCGTAAGGCAGGCGTTCAAAATATAAATCCGTTTTTCTTTTCAACCTTACTTAGAACAAAACTCTCAAACAAGATACTAAAAATAAAAATTTAAATTTTTTGACTTCTCACGTCAGAATTTTGTTCACGTCTTTTGAAATTTTTGAATTCACGACATGTATAGGCAGAAACTTAGTGATTCATCTCTTTGAGGCATAAATTTTTCGCTTTTAGATTCATAAGATAATGATAAAGAAGGTTGTCACATTGTTGGCGTCGTGTTATGGCGATACCTCGCCAACAAAAAGTTACAACTTGGCGTGTATGCCCTCCACGCACCCGATTCTTCTTACAAAAAGTTACAACTTGGCGTGAATGTCCGCCATGTACCCGATTCTCCTGTCTGGCTAATAAAGGGATGGGTTGTAAGAAATCACCCGAAAGAGAGCAGAGAAGAAAATGGGAATGAACACGGAACAGCGAGAGATGTTAACAAAAATTATATATACCATTTTTCAATTTTTTTAGTTGGCAAAAAGAGTTTTAGAGCTCGAAGGATTTTTAGATGGAGGAGGGGGGAGAGAAATACCGCTTTTCTAAAAGTTGACGATTGCGGAATACAATAGTTACATGTTCATTCCAAACCAGTTTAAACCTGATTTTTCAAAAATGAATAACCACAAATTTCTGACTTCAATATGAAGTTTTGGAGCACAAACGATTTTGAGTTGGGGGGGGGGGAGCAATCGCTTGCTTACTATTGATGCATGCGTTATTTGATTGTTCAAAATCGATTTAAAATAGTTTTTCAAGGAAAAAAATTTAGAGCTCAATTGATTTTGAGATGGTTAAAATCCATCGTTTTTCTATATGCTAGTGATTTCAAAATATGAGCTATGTAGGCTCCTGTTTTTTCTGCCGTACTGTAGGAACTACATGGCATAAAAAATATTCTCACATGATAACTTGAAATTTGCGATAACAGATTTCAGGTTGCTTTTTTTTAATATTATTCACGACCAGAACAAAATAAATAAATAAATAAACTATACAGTAAGTTATATCAATTACATTAATTGTGCCCTCAGCTGAAGCGAAAAAATATATATGATAATTCAATTAATATATACTACAATTAAAATGCAAGAATTCGTCATTATACAGGCAATTTTTCCTGTATTTATTTGTTCTAAGCGTAACTGAGAAAAAAGCAATATGTTGTCAAGTGTATTGCTGTATATATACTTTCTCTTATAGTACAGAGAAAATATTGTAGTCGTCAAAAAATTCGAACTCAAGATTTTGTCGAATCTTTACATTTTAGACCTTCCTAAATTCAAAAAGCACATTTCTGAAAAATGTACGTCCCTCTGTCTGTCTGTCTGTAACAAAAATTACTCAACACTGTTTTGAACTAGACGGAAGGAATTTTGCATGCAATTTTTACACCAAATTTGCATACTTCTATCAAATTTTGTATGAAATCTATTCAGAGGAAGTCCATCTGTCCGAATATAAGTAACACGATAAGTGCAAAACAAAGAGAGCTAGATAGATAAGATTTGGTACACATATTTAGACTCTATAGCGTAGACACCTGTGACATTACGAGGGAAATCCAATATTGGGTTGACTGTCGATCTTTACTTTCGAAACTATGCAAACGCGATAATACAAAAGCACAATGGCGTAAATGTATCAAATTTGTCATGGGATTTTCTGTCTACAAGGGCAGTTTTGTGTCAAATCTTCGTTTCAATAGGTTAGGAAGTCTATCTAAACTCTCCGTCCCGAAGGCACAAGGATTTAAACCACTAAGTCCTAAGGGCCATCACCGGCCACGGTACAACCTTTCCCGTAGGAAGTACACCCCGGCGTCGATGGAAGGAATTTAACACTTATCTATTAATGTATTCTCCAGGGCGGCGAAATTCAACCACCATGCCGGAAGCATCTCATCCTCATTTCGAGTCCCCCCCCCCCCCGGTGGTTTTCAATAGGTTGGGAAAAACTCCTCTAAAATACAAATTCACTTTTTGGGTGCTATTAACCGCATGCCAGGGATTAATCGCCAAATAATTGGCCATGGAAGGCAAATGATAAATTTATGCCAGAAATTAAAAAAATTTTGGCGCATAATTATTAGAGTGTGTGCGAGGAAATATTGTGATAACCACGCCAGCTGGCTTATTTCCAACTTTTTAAAAAATTAAGGCTTTCAATAGTAATCAATTATTAATCGCAAACTTTCAGATAAATTACATTTTTTGTCTCGTGTATATAGAAAGAATGTTTGTAGTTACCACTTTAAAATGTGAGAACATACAAATGACTGTTGATGTTATATTGGGTTTTAACTCATAATGCTCTTTTTAAGAGATTTTATTTGCAGAGATTGACCAAAAGTGCTTCCTTTCAGATAATAGTGTCTTGCTTCGGAAATTAAGGTAATAGCATGTATTTTATGATGATGACGTGTTCGCTTTGCAACGGAAAGTGAGGTGCAGTAGCTTCTGAGGGTATGAACCACTGAGCACCCGAGAGCAGAAGTCTGACTTCTAGCTCATATGAAGATGATACACACTTATCTCGTTCGCCTGCACAGCTCCTTTTTACAAGGGAGGGGGGGGGAATTCACGCATGTCACAGATAGCACACAGAAGAACAACCATGCTCTAACCGGGACAGCCAGATCACGGGGAAGAAACGCTACCTCTGTGCCAGGAGGCCGGCACACAGAAATATATTAATGTCAATTGCTACTAAAACCAGAATTACGAGCATTACAAATTCAGATATTGTGTTAGTAAATGATTTTACTAGTATAAAATGGAACAAGCGGATTGAAGAAAAACAACACACACATAATTTGAGTTTCATACCATGGTAACAATGGGCAACATAAAAATATATATATCCACATTCTATATTATGAAAGAAATAATAAAAAGAGGCAAGGGTTTGTACTTAGAAAATGTTAATTTAAAAAGATATGTCCTTTAGTGGATTTTTTTAAATGTCAGAACATGATATTGATTTGGGAATGAGGTTTGTGGTGTCAACAAAGCTCTGTAGGAGAAAAATAAAAAAAAATCCGTTGGCGAAAAATAAAATTTTATTATCTGCACGAGCATCTCAAAAAATAAGCTTTTAACAGCGTGATGTCATCCCATTTACAAAAGCTCTGATTTTTTTTAAAAAAGTCAATGATTACGGCAAATAAAACCTAGAAAAATGTCACTTTCAGCAAGTGATTATATGAAATGAAATAAATAAGTAACGTGATATTTTTTTAAAGAATAAATGCGAGTCAAAGTTTTTTGTATCGTTTGCAATACTAAAGGGACTCATTCAACGAAACAATTAAAATGAATAAAAATACATTTAACTAGCCCGAGCACGTGGTGCTTGACCGTTCAAAAATTATCTTTATTAATATTGAAGATATTACGATAAAATGTATAATAAAGCAATAAAACTAATTAATTTCTTGCATAAAATAATCGGAGGTAATATAAAAAAATAATGAAATAATCTCTTGTAAAATAAAATTAATGAAAAGCTTTAAAAAAAGTTTTTTTAAAAAAAGGATGATATTTCACTTAAAATTTTAAAAATGCTAAAGTATGAAATAAAATAAAGTCAAAACAATGAAAGAAGTTACAACACTTTTACAAGAACACTGAATTAATGCACTAGCTTATTAAACTTTTTGTTTTTCTTGTGCAAAACAAAAGCAAAAATTAAAACTTCTGTAGAAAGTAATTAAATGTTAACATGGCAAAATTTTACGAGTTGATGATTAAAGATTGATTAAATTAAACTGTAAAAAAAACTATTATGATGTAAATGGAAAAAAGGATATTGTTATAAATTGTATTAACATTAATTTTGGAAGAATTGATTAAAATTGGAGGTTAGGTTTGTTAGGTTTATTGGCACAAGAGCCAAAAAAGGCCATACTGCGCCATGCATATGATTAAAATCGGAGTGATAATTGTATAGAAATTAAATTCATGTCAATGAAAGCTTACTTTTTAAATTTTAAAACAGCGCAAAAAAGGATTTGTATGCAATAATTGTTCTGAATTCATGGGAGAAAAAAATAAAATCGTTTTACCTCCATTTCACTTTGTTGGATTTTTGTGTGTGGGCGGGGGGTTAAGGAGGGGATAGGAATTTGGAATTTTTTTTTAAACGCAGTCAATCCCTAAAGATTTTAATGAAAATTTGAATCAAAATTCATCCAAGAGTGTGCTATTATATAAAGTTCAAACAAGTAAATGAGTATACAATTATATATTGATAACTGTCATTTAAAATGGAAGAAAAAAAACCTGTTTTTAAAAATAAAATGGTAGATTATAGTTATATTTTGTATAATTGTACAGACATTTTATTAATATAATCAAAAAATACTTTTATGATATTATTTTCTACTTCATTGCCTTTATAATAATAATTTATAAATATAAAATGTTACCGCATTTTGAAAAAAAACGGCAACCATTTTCTTACATTAATAACCAAATGCAAATCAAAAAGTAAATTAATAAATTGTCCAATAATAGATTTTTGAAAATAATAATTAAAAAAAACTGTATTATGATCGAGAACACACGTGTGCAAAATTTCAAAAAACATCGGGAATTGAGTGAAAAAGTTGATTACAACATTCTTTAGAAAAAAGAAACAAATATAAGTTAGTATAAAAATGGGATAATTAATGGAATCCACCGTTCTCTGAAACCGCACGATAGTTCTTTTTTTACCGCTTCTTCCTGTGCAGTCGCTATACAAATCCAAGCAGGAAGTATCGTCTTATTTCTGGACAATGAAACTAAAATAAGAAAGAAACCGCTAGAACAATCGATTGCAGCTTATGAAATAGCAGCACATTCGCAAAACAAATATTGCATCAGAACTCTTTTTTTTTTTTTTTTTTTTTTATAACAATCAAGGTAATTTTGAAATTGTTTTGCAAATCAAAGAAAAACACTTGGCAGAAAAATTAATACAAATTGAATTATTTTGAGAAATTTTCTTTTTTTTATTATAATACTTTCTGAAATTGTCATTAGAGTTATTCAAAATACTGAAATTAAAAATTTTCTTTATTGAAAACTAGAAATCGAATGTAGTAGTTTATCTGAAAACGAAAGAAATCTTCCCTCCCCAACAGAACTTTTCTATTCTAATTTCAGCTATGAAAATAAACCATCACGACTGGTTTCCTCAAAATTTTCTCGCGAACTCTCTTAGAATAAAAATTGCGGATCTTGGGCAAAATCATAAATGTCTTGCATAACGATGACAAACATTAGTTTAAAAAAATAGATATTTGATGTAAATTTAGTACTCTTACTGAATTTGGCAATAATTCCTTATCATACGAATAATACACAACCCCCAATAGTCGTCTATATATTTTGGATGTCTTTTTCACGATCGATGGCAACAAAATTTGACATGGTAATGCAATCATACTTACAAGATCACGTACCAAAATGACAATGAAACACGTACGCAGATTATAGTACACAATGGCAAGCAGTCTATCTTTGACAGATATAGTTCAATATTTGATGCATACATACGTTTAAGAAGTAAAGTTTATATACCAAATTTCATCCGTATTACTATTTGCGTTTTGTAATTATTGTGTTAGCTCTTACTTAGATGACCGGTCAATCAGACTTCTTTTCAGTGCGATTTATTCAAAATTTGATTTAAAAAAAATAGCAAATCTAGTGTAAACTCTAAATGTTAAATATTAGCTTTCTAAATCAAAACTTTTTTTTCTCAATTCCTACAATTAGTTCATACTCTTCCTATATATATCTACTTCAAAATTTCAATTTTTAATGAAATACTTTCTATTCATCCACTCAAAATCAAATACATTTTTTAAATGTTTGTAGAGGATGACACTCGCTGTTAATACAGTCTTTTTTCTAAAATATAGTACATTAATTAAATTTAGTTCATTTTTAATACTTTAAATAGAGTTTTAGCAATCTATCTATATTAATAAAAATGGTTCTCGAAATGCGTTGCTAAGCGCAAAACTAGAGAACGGCTCGACCAATTCGGCTAATTTTTTTTAATATTTTCATTAAGACACGGGAATGGTTCTTATGGAGAGAAAAAATGAAAAAACCGCCAGGAAAATAGTTAAAACACACTTTTCTTACTTTTCCGCCAAAAATCTTCGTTTCCTTCCCCCACATCAACTGAGTTAGATAGCAGGAAGTAATAAATTATGATTTGTTTAGAAAGAAATACGCGAAGTCAGTTGCATTTCAGATATAGATAACGGGATGTTTAAAAAAGAAAGAAAATAGTTGCTTTTATTATTAGTCTGTATGAATATTTAATTTATGCCTGCTCAAAATAAAGCCTGGGCAGGAAAGAAAAAAAAGAATGAAAAGAAGGGTGTGTGTGTGTCACCATTATTTCCTCTGTGGGCATCATTTTCCAAGCTGTTGTTAAACTTTTGATAACTTAATTAACTTTCGCATCTCTTGAAAACCAATAGTGTCTTTATTTGTTTAGTGTGTTTACATTTATGAAAATTTGAATCTCATTATTTTATAAAAGCATAGAATTTTAGACCTTTCCCTCCACCATTTAAGTAAAATATCAATTCCGGGACAATCACTGCTCGGTTAGAAACAGAAAGATGAGTAGTACAATGAACAGAACATCTGAAGAAAATAATACTATAAATGAATTATATGATTATCAAAATTTATTTGGTTTAAAAATATTTTGGTGAAAACCCTGTTATGAGACACAGCTACATAAAATATTATATGAACATTTTAGCGAGCATTAATAATGACGAACCGACTGGTCGCCAAAGGCGGCTAGTTTATAATGAAAACTGAAATCAGCAGGCAGTAACTCGGTCGGTAAAATGCGAGGACTTCAATATTTTTCGCGTGAAGATGAAGAATGCGAGTTCAATGCTTTCAAAAATCAATAATTTTTTGGTAAAGTATTTAATAAAAAGTAACTGAACTAAATTTTGAGTAGAAATAAGTAGAAATGACGTTCTCAGAGAGAGAGAAATAGATAGGCAGACACGCATAATGTAAAAAATATATCTTTCGTGCTCAGGGTTAAGTTCTCGAATTCAGATTTTTTTGCCGATTACAATTGCCAGTTCCTGACAATTACAATTATTCTTTTTGTATATACAAAGTAAAACAGAAGAAAAAGTAAAATACTAAAAATTTAAATCTGCTATGCATATTTCAGTGTATCATGTCAGAACATTATTTCTTGAACAACCCAAGCACCACGTGCTCGTGCGAGTTAAATTATATTTTAATTCCTTTTAATTGTTCAATTGAATGAGTCGCTTTAGTATTGCCAACGATCCAAAAAAACTTTGTCTCGCATTTATTGTTAAAAAAGATATCACATTTCCCATTTATTTCATTTCATACCATCACGTGCTCAAAATGACATTTTTCTAGGTTTTATTTGCCGTAGTCATAAACTTATTTTTTTTAAGCAGAGCTTTTGTAAATACAATGGCAACGCGTTATTAAAAGCTGATAATTAAATTTCAATTTTTCCCCTACGGATTTTTGTTGACACCAAAAACCTCAATTCAAAAACAACATCATGTTCTAACATGATAATAAAAGTAAAAGATAATGTAAATGATATAGCTGAGAACAATATGTCCCCTAGTGGTCCTGCAGCTACTTCCACACATATTCTCTAATAAAGATGTTATCTCCCCTCCCTCCAGCTCTTTTTAGCTTAGAACTGTGAACTATGCGTTTCGTATTATAATGAATATACATATGCATTTTAGAAGTAGTTTTCTTATTGTAGAAATTAGAATTATTATTATTGTAGAAACATGATATAAAACTACAATTTTAGAAACTGTTACATACCAAACTTCATCTTTCCAAGGTGCAGTGCTTTTGAATCATCCTATATCCTGCATATGCTGGTATGGAGAGAAAGAAAAAATTTTCTTCTCAAGAATTTTTCTTTCTCAAAGTTGTATTTTTTTAAAATCAAATTCTAAAAAAAAATATCATTTATCTCGTTTGTCTACCTGCTTGAGTGCTAACGGACACGATTAATACAAATCGTAAAAAGTTGAGTTGATAAAGTTTTATATGCCAGTTCATATCAAATTTTGAACCAAATAAGTCAAAGGGTTGAGATTATTTAATATTTTGTATATTCAAATATATATATAAAAGCAATAACTCAAAAACTCAGTGATTAAACAAAACTAAAACCAATACTAAACAAAATGAAATCTACGATCTTGGAATTATTCTTGTCTGACTGTGACAAATTTGATTTATGATCTTAAATTCGAAGGTTTCTGTCAAATTTTCAGCAAAATCCATTCGAAGAAACCCCGTCTGTCCAGCTGTTCGAATATGATTTCTCCCAATAACTACAAAATGAATTGAGCCAGATATATAAAATTAGGTATACAGATTTAACATCTCTAGTGTAGATACTTATCAAATTTTGAGCCAAATACAAGGAGGGATTGACCGTCTGTCGGTCTAAACTTCCAGAAGCATGTGATTGTAACTCACAAAACGCAGTGACTTAAATATATCAAATTTGATACGATCTTGTTTATTTTAAATATAGGATGTTCAAGAAATATGGCTACGCTTTCAAAAATTGATCCCAATCAAAGAAACGATGCTATGCATTCCATAAAAAATATATCATGGTTTTTCTTTTAAACTCTGCAATGTTTTATTTTATGATTTCAATATGCACACTATTAATCTATTAAACAAATTTCGAGCAGATTGTTTTTACATGATGGCCTGCTCCTTGTTTAACAGGAAGACAGGTGAACGGGAAGATGAAGAGGAAAGTCAGCGATTGATCATTTTGTGACTAGAGGGTCAACTGCCTCTGAGAGGATGTCAATTTGGTGAATCAGTCGGTGTTATTATGGACGGACTGTGTTAAAGATTACAGTCGGTCGGCACAAATCCTGTCGTACTGCTACCTTCAGTGGTGGCCGCGTGGTCAGCTGTACACAAGAGGTCTCGCGCAACAAATCGAGACTATACGAGATTTCTGGCCATGTCCTATGGAGCATTGCAATTCTGAATAATAGCTTCAATTCGAATTCTCACTTCGTAAGTATCACGAATTGTAAATTGTAAACTATGTTTTTCACATATTCTTATAAGAAGTGTTTAGTTGTTATATCTGGGAAAGAATTATGTCTGTCTAGGTGGTGGACTTCCTCTTCCATCTATCGTTTGGGGGATTTTTTCATCTAAAATCTTTCGCTTTTCGGAATGCGAAATTCTCCATCCTGTTGAAAACGGATGTAAAGTCATTTTCTGGAGGAATTTTTTAAGCATATCAAGGTAATGATCAGAAAGGGCAGCTCATTCGAATGAGAGGGGATACTTACATTAGTCAGTAAACCACAGCATACCATTACCTTAGAGCTGTTTTTTGCTTCTTTTAGTACAGGTTTTCTAGTTCTCAAAATGAGTTGGCTAACAATACCTGTGATATGTGAAACTACCTTATCTGAAAGCATTGCATGCCGTAAATTTTTTTTACTATCCCCATTTTTTGTAACATTTCTTCTACAATTGCTCTATATTTGAGATCGAGGCTTTACATCTCATTAAACAAAGGTAGTTGTCTCCCTAAAACTTTCTCGCCTGTTCTTTTATAAATTTTTCCTGCGAAAATGCCCTACAATAATTACAGAATATTAACTTTTGGCATGGATTTAGCTTTTTTTACTGAATCTATCAAGTCAACGTAGCAAGTTTTTTTACTATT
>JAOUZG010037465.1:0-11666 GCA_026289955.1 Argiope argentata
ATATATTGAAATTCTGTTTACAAAATAATTTTTGTAGAAATGATGCGATCACCATAATCATAGACGATTATTAATTGGAACTCAACTTCGTTTCACATTTTTTATTCAGCGTAATTCGTCTCCAAAAAATTCTTTTAGTGTATAATGTAAAAATTGCATTGGCATTCTTTTGTGCAATGGATTGGAATGGTTGTAACAGTAGGTATAAATACAGCATTTTACATATCCAACTATGATACAGTAATTGGTTTCTGAATGTATAATTACGTCCAACTGAATTCCATGATAACGAATACCTGTATTTTTGATTGACAATATTCAAATTCACGTATTACGACAAACATAAAATAAAATACCCAAATGATAATTCAAAAGTGCAACTATTTTGCCTCAGTATAACGTTTGAAAGGAATCAATTCGCATCTTGGTGCAATTGCAAGGTCCTAGTGGGGATATACCAATACACATCAATATCCAATGCAGTGTAATCAATTTAATTTCACTACCAATGGCATAGCTCCAAATTTAAAAAGGAATTTTTGTGAATGTAAAAAATGTAACCGTATTTGCACAGAAGAATAATTTTGAAATTTTCTTTTCCTATTCTTTTATTGGTCAATTTTAAATATTTAATCATTTAAAGAATTTATAAAGCGATTTTTAGAACTATTTTTTCTGAATGAATTGAATAAATTTAAGTCTACGGTGATAAATAAATACCATTGCTTTTGTATCGTTGTTTTTACAAACATATCTAAGAAAAGGGCTGGTACCTGAATAACTTTGAAAATTATTGTCAGGGGTTTAAAGTATATTTGGAATAAAGGACTTATATTTGATATAAAAAATAAAATCATTCTTTTCTATAGTTCGTTCGTTCATGCAGAAGTATTTTGCATTTACTTAGGACCCATTAAAAAGGCCGTAGGAGTGCCTGGTGACCGTCTTTACATCCATAGAGTCCTCTTTTAGAAAGTTTTAACATAAACAATGGCGCATTGTAACAAACTTGCAATACCTACAACCATGAACAAGGCCAATATTTCTTCGGCATTTTCTTAATGATTTGATGGGATGGAGTGATATGTCTGCTATTCAATCGCCAGATTTCTTTTCTTAACGCCAGTACAACAGCAAACGGTCGTCTTTGAGAAACTGAAATTCAGGAACTATTCCATTGATTTCGCATTCACCGTCAGAAACGGCTGCTGTGGCCTGGTAGTAAGGTATCAACTCGTGAGCCGTAGGGTTTCGGGTTCGAGACCCGATTCCACTGGAGGACCATAGCTTGAGGGGGTCCGTTGCACATCAAATCCCTCAGTGCCAAACGTCCTGCCGCTGATGTGTTGTGATGGGAAGAGAGGGTGCCAGCTCATGTGTTGTCCTCGTCATCTGACTCTGGTTGAAAATTACGATCTGTGTGCCAAAATAACCCTAGTGTTGATTTACTACGGGAAGTTAAAATAACTAAACTAAACTCACTATCACACCTTTTAAATTAGAATCAAACGGTCATTCTGGGTACCATTTTCACTCTAGTAATTAATTTTTGGGACAATGCAGCTTTGGGATTTTGTTTGTGCTGTTTAATCGTTAACCTTAAAACGCAGTTTCGAATGTGTGTGTGTGTGTGTGTGTGTGTGTGTGTGTGTGTGTGTTTAATATCAATGTAACCATTGTAATGTAACTCATGTTGACAATAAACTGACCGTAACAATTTTCTCTGTTCCCGCATTTATATACAAAAACAAAAATGTGAATAGTTTTTATGGTAAAATGTTTGTTGGTATAATCTTGATCTAATTAAACTCACTATTATTTATTCTTTTATTTGATATGTCGTAGGGGATATTAGACAAGAAGTTATTGATTATTTTAATAAATATAGTTTCTGAAATTTTCTTTGCATATCTTATTAACTTTCCTTAATCTTTGAACCTTTTTTTTTCTTGTGTGTTCACATGTCATGTATTTTTCCTTCAAACTAGTGTTTTTCAAAGTTGAAATAGTTAAAAAATTATTCTTATATCTAGGAGATTTATAGAATAGTTTAAAATATTTTGTGAATTATACTGCTCACAAAATTACAAATTAAATGCATTAAATATGTACAAACATGAAATAGGAAACAATAAGAAGCTCTTCGGTCGAAATGACGTCTTCAACATATTCCAATAATATTTCGATTGGAAATATCAAAATTGTTTATTTTCAATTCCTGCTATTAGATCACATTCTCCCTATATTATATATTATTCATTGAATTCTTATATTATTACGGGCACTTTGTCATCGATTGAAAATATTAAATACATTTCTTTGTGTATCACAGCTATATTATATATATATATATATATAGTTATGGCAGCTAGAAACTCTCTCTCTCTATTTGAATTTGTGTGGCGTATGAATGTGTCGACGCTCCACAAGATAGGCCATCTTCGTTATCACCTCGATAACGTTCGTACTTCTGAAGAAGCTTTCATTGAATGCTTAAACTTTTATTGAATTAACATTTTCAACTGCTATTTTGGAGATCTATTAAAAACAAAGTTGTGCTTTGTATTCCTTTTTTTTAATAACTTGCAAAGTTGGAATTTTTACTAATGAAGAACTGTACACTGAATCATCTCTATAACATTTTTTTATTGTTTTATTTTATGTATCTATGGATGGTGAGTTATGATGATAGTAAATACACTGAACTCAATGTAAAATGGGACATAGTGACAAAGACTGTTATCCCTTCGGTGATGGGAGGTTATAGTTACAGTTCCTCAAAATATTTGAGAATTTGAATAAAGATGTTTGCTTGGGAGATCCTGATCCAAAAAAAGTTCTCATGAGATGTTCGGTTGGTTGATTTTAAGTTTTTTTCCAAAAATCAACTCTATAGGCTGTATACTTAGAGCACTTTAATAGAATGTGGCAAATGTCGTTATCTTCGTTACACTTGATGCACAAGGAGTAGTCAGGAACATTGAATCTGTATAAGAAACCTATGGTAAATGCATATTTGCCTGCATTTTTGCAAGGACATTATCGCTGCCAAATGATTAAGACAAAATTTTAAAATGGAGAAAGATGAATCATGGCAAAATAATAATTATTAATTAAAGATTCAATATCCTTTTACATGTTTTTTTTTTATTTCAAGGATTTCCCATGTTTAAATAACGGCAAGAATATTGATACACACTGTTTTGAATATTGATGTATTTAAAAGTCTCCTTGCATCAAAAGGCAGTTGTAGTGCGTGTATATCCTCCAATAACACGCAATGGTCTAAACATAGAATGATGACACTTCTCCGCCATAAATATCCACTCAAGAGGCCGTCCGCAATCGGAAACGAGAAGAAAGCCTCAAACAATAACCGCGGAAAGCATTTGCCAGCAGATAGGGCTCCATTAGGTCCGGGGAAGTGGCACATCGGGAAAAAAGAAGATAGAGAGGTGTTACTATCTGGAGACGGTCGCTTTCTATCTTGGTCTCAAAGCGGATTTATGGTGGACCCCCACTCAAGAGTTTGGCAGCGATTCCCGCGCAGCCGATTCGGGAACCTGCACAAGTTGAGCGGATATACCCGGATGAGATTGTTTCGATGACAGAACGGATTGCGTGAGGATGTTTGCTTTACCTTCCTCGTGAGCGGTGTTTGCGACTTTGAAAAGGCAGTGTGTCATCGCCTTTGTAATGAGTCGGTAATTTTGAATTCGTGAAACCACTTCGTATGAGTCGTTCAAATAAACATTCCCATTTAGATAAGGAATAATTAGGCGCCAGCCGAGGGAGATGTAATTTGCTTCTCCCGAAGAAATTATGGGTGGCAAAAACAAAAAATTTCTCATCATAATTCGCTTTAAAGATCAACACACAGTATTTACCTAATAATAAAAGTTTCTTTTTTAGATAATGAATAATTAAGCACTAAAGAAAGTAAATCTGGATTTTTTTTTCCTTAAGAAATTGATAGTTGTAAAAAAATAAACAAAACCTTTGTCGGCGATGCACTGCTGTAATGACAAACGCTCCCATTTAGATAAGAAACAAATCATTAGGCACTCAAGAAAACCAGAGGGAGTGGTCTCTTCCAAACCTTCTCGCATATTCTCTAAAAAAGTGAATTTATGTTTCAGATATGCTTTTACCCGACCGATTGACGCCAAAATTTGCCACAGAATTATTACTGCAGCCACAAAATCACAAACCAGATTCGATACACTTGTACTTCTGAGTTACATTTTTACTATATATATTCTGATTTATATAGTATATTTATATATTCTGTTATATTTGGTTTAAAACTTGACAGGTGTCTATAATATTGATGTTTAATCTATGAACCGGTTTTATCCATCCAGCTTTCTTCGTTTTGTAATTATATTGGTAACTTATATTTGAACAGCTGGGAAGACGGACTTTCTCTGGATAGATTTTGCTCAAAATTTAATAGAAATCTGCACGTTTTGTGCAAAGACCATATACTAAATTTTATATATCTAACTCAAAATGTTTTTGAGTCATCTTTACACAAAGAGAAATTTTCCAAAAATGTGTTTTTCGCAAAGAAGTCTAAAACGTTGGTATTCATCAAAATCTACAGATATAATTTTTTGGTGATTACAAAAATTTCTTAACTTTATATATGAAAAAGTAAAAAGCCAAAGGTTGTTTTATATAAGAAAATTCCTGTTGTGTGGAAACGTTGATAGATCAAAAGGGCAGTTATAGAGTAATAGACCAGATTCTTTTTTTGTTGGGGGGGGATGAGAATTTTTAACATGAACTTATGATCTGCACTATATAATTTTTGGTACTTTATAGAATTTTAGATACAGCTTTTAGTAAAATTATTAGTAAAATGAGATATCTTCACTAGATCCTATTGAAATGTTTTACCTAGTGTTACAAATTTATGATTCGTAAATATCTAATCTTTGACTTGAAATCTTGTCATATTTCTAGCCAAAATTTATTATTGTTAACTATTCAAATATTCTAAAGTATATACAAACAAAAATATAAATATAATATAAACACTGGAAAGATATCGATCAAACATTGTATTTAAAAATGCAACTCTGTTTAAAGTATTCGAGCAACTTCAAAAGCAAGGCTGCGGCTCGTTGACACTCAGAGATGCACGCTAATTTCAACACAATAAGCCAACATCGCAATGGACTCCATTTATCCATCATGTGTACATTTTCTGCTATACGAAAATATGTTACTATATAGAAAGATTTACTAAAGAGAAAGTATTGTAATCGTCAAAAAATTCAAACCCGAGATCTTGACGAATATTCATATTTTAGATTTACCCAAAATACAATTATGGCATTGTGAACTTTCTACTTGCAAACACGATAATTCCAAAAGCCTGCATATAGATGGATGAAATTTGGTATACAGATTTTATGTCATATTTATAGATTTCGATCAAACATTCGAAGAGTTCATTACCAGGGAATTATATTTATTTATCGGCTAAAAACGAACTATATTGCTTCAAAACTCAAATAGATAGGTTGATAAAATTTGGACATTCATTAATTAAGTTCGGTATATTATCTTATGATTACAACTGTAGTTTTGTGTCAAATTTTGTTACCAATAGCACCGCAATAAAATAAATGCTCAAAATCTATATCTGCACTATATATTCAGTAATAATTCAAGATTCCCATCAAGTATCTTTAGTTCACAGCTACTCGTCGCCAATGCATGCAAGGAATATGTGGCCTTACCCAATGCCCTCAATTTTAAAAAGAAGCAGAAAGACTTTTATTGGAAAGCACGCGAGAAAGTTCTGGGGAGAGCACTTCCTCCGATTAAGAAACTGAGAATATTGTCAGATTTTTTTTCCTGTTTTAATAGAGTTTTCAAATTGTATATAAAACTATCATGAAAACTATTTTGATTACTTTATTACAATATCAGAACGTTTCGTGCATTAGAAGAGCGAGTTCAATTGTAAATACCTGATGCGCTCATTTCCTCAAGGGTTTCATACTTTGCATTTAGAAGGGCCAAACAATTTAGCCAATACGGTTGGATACATGTCTAAACCTAAAAGAAAGTTTTCCTTAATACTATTGAAATGTTACAACATATATTTCATAAATGAAAACGATGAGAAAAAAAAGACTTCTTTTTCTGATTCCATATTGTTTTAAACAAAAACATTCCGAGAAAACGCTAAATTGATGAATACTTTATATTAAAATTAAAAATACTAATTAAGTTATTTTCTAAATATTTGTAAAATTATAAACCGAAGCAACTTCAATTATTGGATAACCTATTCCTTCCGAAGAATAGGAATACATAAATATAAATATAAATTTTCTTGTTCGGGAGCCATAAAAATACTTGAAATCTAGACAAACTCATTTTATAAATAGAAAACAGTCGAAAGTCGAAAGTAATTTGTTGAAAAGAAATTTAACTGACATTTTTTTAAGAATGAATATATGTCATGAATACATTTTGATAGCAAAGACATTCTTTCGAAAATTTTTATTGCTATCCTAAAAGTATAGAAAACGGATAAAGTCAGATGATATCTGCCCCATTTTAAATTAAGAAAGAGAAATTCAATTTTTTTTAACATTACTCGCTGACTTTCAAGGAGAAACCAAAATACAACTGATCCGCTAAACGAGTTTTACTTACAGACATGGAAAGCAGCTTATAATTTCATTCTACAAGTAAATTTCTGTAAGTCCCAAATGGATTTAAAGCTCCAGTTTTTTAAATTCTATTTCACGCTGATATGTAAGCCATTAGAAATTTGCAATCTAAATTTACTGTTTATTTCATCTTTTTAAGTAGCGTAACTTCTTTTGTCTTCTTTATATGCTATCAAAAGAAAGTCATTTCTGTCTTCAAAAATTCTGAAACAAAAAATTAGGAATAGTCTCCAATAGATATTTAGGAAATAAAAAAAACCAAGCGGCGAAAGTAAATAATAAATTATATTTGAGCAGTTAAATTAGAGAACTGAATAAAATATTAACCGTTTAAATGTTTTAGAATGTTCTGGGATCCACTGTTTAATTCACTGAACGAGGAATTTAAATTTCCTAATTATAATCTGTTGTATATGGATCACATATTTTTAATTCACTTCATATTATGTAAACGATGCTTGAGACACGCAAGCAAAAGTAACTTCTCTGTTTATAATATCTATTGCGCTTTGTTTGCGGATTTAAATAAGAAACACGGATTTACAAATTTAAATATGAAAGATGAACACAGATTTCCAGATCTAAAAGTGAAAAGCTCTGCATACAAATAATTTCATCTAAAATTTTTAAAAAGTGGTTTCCTCTGTATTTTTCACATGCACCTTAATGAAGATGACAATGGCCTCTGTCCAATCCCGCATTAATATTGGACATTTTGGAAAAGGCCCTGAATTCCGTGAGTGCTCGGATTCCCCCCCCTAGCTCGGTCCCACATTTAATCCATTTCATTATTTACGTTTATCTGGCTGTCGTGTTTACTTGTATGTGGGCAAACGTAGAGGAAAAAAATTTCCTAGCATAGATTTATTCAAATTTTTTAAAGAACATTTATAAATTTGTTATAAATATCACACACTTAATTTTACTCTAATTCAAAAGATCTTTAAATTACTGCAATTGCAGTAGAGCAGCTGAAAGTCTGAAAGGAAAGAATGATTCCAAAAATTTTTTTTACGGATAAAGTGAGGTTTGAAAAGTAGAAATTCGTCAAATTCTTGAATTCGAATTTTTTGGCGATAACAATACTTTCTTTTAGTTCATATACGAGAAAATGAAACGTTACGAAACAGTTTCATCTACTCATTCTTGATCGGAGGCATGCATCCTTCTTCATTCCGAGATCTACGAACAGAGCAGATTCAGCCAACAGAAATCCCCTTCTTCGCATTATCCGTCGACTGCCTCTGTCCAGATGCTGAGCGGCAGATATTTTACGAGTCTTCCTCCGTTGTCTATATCGGGGCAAGAGAAAAAGAGCAAAAAATAAATGCATATTGGGTTGTCATCTTGAATTTGAGTCACTCCTGCATTCTGTGTTACTTATATTAGACCCTCTGCCTTTTGGTTATCGGCCACCAGCAGATATGGCACGCGGAATACGACTCGGCCCTCAGACGGGAAGAATGGGTTTTAGCTTTTAGAGTAAAAGGGATACGAATAAACATGTCAGCTACTGTGGACAGAAGTGATATTGAAAAATATTGGGAGGAGGCCCGGTAATGCCGAGGAGAGAAGTTGCAGAGAGATAACCGGACTGGACGGTGGATAAATAATCGAAGCTGGACATCGAATGAAGTGCTTCAAAGACGTAATGGGATCAATCTTGCGTACTCGCTTTTTGCTATTTTTGACAGATTAGAAAAAGAGCTCAGGCATAAACAGGTTGTCTCGTTTTATCCATTTGGTAATCAGATATCTCTAAAATCAAAAGGCATCTTATCTATTTTAAATATTAAAAAAAACACATTTTGTTCCGGAAAAATTATTTGTTCTTTAGTGTGCATTTAAAATATCCAGAGGATAATTATAAATTATTGCAAAATTTTATGCCTGTAATGATTGTTATAAACAAGAATGTATTAGGAACAAATATTTTTAAAAAGAGTATGAAAAAATTGATAACTAATATCGAATTAATGCTTAAATGCTTGGAAGTTAGCATAAAGAATCTGTTCCTGAAAAATGCCATTTCCTGTTAAAATTGAAGTTTATTTACTTCTGCTTAAGATTAATTCGATTTTACGATATCAATTTGGAATTAATAATTTAGAATTCATGAAATGAAGTTTAATTACGAATAAACGATAAAATTAAATTTACTTTATTTGAAATGTTTACTTATACGTCTACGTACAGCCTCGTTGAAAGTGATTAATCCGGCGATTATTCATCATGTTATAATCGCCACTCACCAATCATCAATCACCAATAGCTACCACAAAGATAAACATATATGATTATACATAATCACTTCTAATTATACATAATACCTAATTTATCATATTTACCATAACATATAAACAATATTTATTAGATTTGAAGAATAAACAACATAGTTAGCTTTAACGCCATTGCATATGTATAAGCACATATTGTTGCGAAAAAAGATGTCTGCTATATGAATACTTTTACTTTTTAATATTTCTTGATTTTAAATATATAAGTAATACAATATATACAAAAAAAAATGTAGAACTTTTGTTAAGATTGAACAAGGAATAATTATAAAGATATATATGTTTTATTACTATTAAAATAATAACTTCTTTATTACATGCAATTTTTTCTATTTTTTTAAATTCTGTAAACTATTTCTACTTATGATTTTATACTTAACTCATCTTATATTGTCAAATAAGGTTCGACAAAAGACAGAAAAGGATCAATATTTTACTATTCCACATAAATAATAATAATAATATTGGGATATTTTGTTAATACACGTTCCATCCATTTTCAAATTTAGATACCTCTCTTTAAACGAAAAATACAGTTTATATCCAAATATTTCAACACTAATTTTCAAATGTGAAATTGAGTTTGTTGATAATCTCTGAAATATCTTCATATTTACTATCATTATTTCAGCGTATTAAGATAACGAATTTCGTTTTCTTTGGTCTGTGCCTTAAGGGCCTTTTATATGAAATCACAGACAAAAATTATCAACCCTTTGATAAAATAATATAAATCTGAGCTCTGATTAAGCAGTTATATTGTCTTCAGAAAGGGATAGTAAAATTTCCCTCAGTTATATAACTGGGTAGGATAAAAAAGGCTGCTGAAATTTGTCTGTTATCAAGATAAGGAATAAAGCAACGCCGCTGACATCAACAGCGGTCTGCTTTGTTGGCATTGATGAAATGTTTCAACGAAATTTCTAAAAGATTAAGTGATGAAAAGCACCAAGGAAATGCATTCCAAACGTTGAGAAACATTTTATCGCCGAAACACATGTAAATTTCCACGTAGCAATGTGAGATATTTTATTCTCAAAAAGGATTATTCTCAAAGGGCATTACTCTCATTTTTTGGAATCGTCAGTAATAAGTGAAACTTTATTATTTCAAAATCAAAAATTCTTTGAGGTAAACCTCAAAATTTTCTGATTCATTATTTTCTGAAAATCTTATGTTTCTTGAATCAAATTCTTTCAAAGCCACAAGATATAGCTGATTTCTGTTTATTTCTCTATATGTAATCATGGTATAAAATTTTGATATCTACTAAAGAGATCTTGGTCTTAATGAAGCATACACTAGTCTTTCTTCACAACACCATGCTAGACACAGGAATCTGAATGATATTGTATGTATTATGTATGTATTTATTAGTTTTATTTTATTGGTAGAAAAGTGCTGAAGTTCTGAGGAAATAATTCACAAATTAGAATAAAATAAAATAAGAATAAAATTGAAATAATAATATAATAATATGTAATAAAAATTATTTTTAAATATGACTCTTTTTAATGTTCTAAAACACTTTTTAGCTAAAATTATGAAGATTAAAATGTATTCAAAAAAAACTTAAAGTGCTTTTAAACATATTCAAAATGGTTTGGATTTTCAATCCTCTTTAAAATATATTTTTTATTTTTCATGCTATTCTGTTTTTACGATATTACAAATTGTAGCTTGCTTTCATTATAGTATTGTCTTCAATGCATGTCATTTATATATGTGTGTTTTTTTTATCTTGATTAAAATTTTTAATTTTTAAAAAAATCATTAAAGCATCTTTCAAAAACTCCTTCCTCTTTCTTATATGAGGCGTATATTTAAAGAAAAAAATGCACCGTAATCTCCTAAAAATCCCTCTAGAAATTTTGACTAATAGCCGTTTATAAGTCCAAAAAATAAATTATGTCTGTCTATCTCTCTATAACATGGTAACTAAAAATTCTTTGAACTAGAAGAAGGAAACTTGAAATATGGGTCTTATGTCAAATTAGTTGGATTCTATCACATTTTGAAAGAAGTCCATCTATCTTCCAGTGTTATGTGAGCATAATAATATAAAAACGATATTAGCAGGGTGAAAAAAAATGGCTCACAGTTTATCAAAAAAACTATAGGATCATGAAATCCTGAATCAATACGTCTAAGTGGTGGTCATCTGTCAATCTGCATTGCCTCGTTATGTGAATGCCACCACTCAAAAATGCAATTAATCGGATTAATAAAATTTAGAATGCGAACGAGAAAAAAGAATATTGATCTGTTCTGAATGATGGACTCGATCTTTCTAAATTTCGTCAGATCCTAAACGGATGTACTCTTTATTATATAATGAAATGCAAAACTCATCAAGCCGTGTCACCACCCTCTCATCCAATTTTCGTGGCACGCCCTTAAATAGACTCACTCTCCTGATGGATTTAAAGTGGGACCCGCTCAAACAGCCATCTTTTGGGTAAAAGAGGTTTCGAATCCCAAACCTCCCGGACTTAAGCTGAAAGCTGACCGCCAGAGCTCTTACGCCTACGAGAGGAAGTGGGGACAATCTCGCTTACAAACTTTGTCGTGCCCTTCAAGGGTTTGCCACAATCCTGTCCTACGGGCAAAGCAGTGTAAAAGGGGAATCGAAAAGAAGATGCTGCACTGGCTAAATAAATGAGGAGGACGGAAG
>JAOUZG010037471.1:0-12790 GCA_026289955.1 Argiope argentata
TGTTCACAAAAGTGCGAGGAATATGGATTGATTTTTTTAACTGCTATAGTATCTCAAAAAACCACCTTTTAATAACGCGTTGCCATTGCATATTCTAAAATTTCATTAAAAAAATAAGTTAGACTACAGCAAAAACTAGAAAAATGTTCTTTTGAGCACGTGATTATGTGAAATGAAATAAATTGAAAATGTGATATTAGTTTAAACAATAAATGCGAGACTATGTTTTTTGGATTGTTTGCAATACTAAAGTAACTCATTCAATAAAACCATGAAAATAAATAAATATAATTTAACTTGTATGAGCTCGTGGTACTTCAATGAGGGCTCAGTGGAATGAAGCTTTTGGCGTCAACAAAAATGCTTGAACAAAGGAACTGATTCTTTTTTTAATTATGAGGTGTTGAATATTACTCCTAATAGTTTCGTAACGCTCGCATGATAATCGATTAACTAATTAAATGATCACTGCTTAATTTTATCACTTGGAGAACGTTCATTTCGTAACAGAAAATTTGAATTTCATTAGGTGAGAACTCGCATCACGTTATATCACGTGATTGGCTATTAACGTTTTGTCTGTGCATTAATTATTATGAATACGGATCTCGCATTAAATTCTTAAAAGGCATGAAATGGGTAATAATGAATGGATGTTACAACTAATATATTTTTTTTTCGACATTTTAAAATTTTTTTTTATCCTGAAATGATCTGTTAATATGAATTGTGTGAATGTACTCCATCTTTTTGGGAGCAAATATGATATAGTTACAAAATTCGACTGGTTTTTTCTAGTTTTGGTTAATATGTTAACCAAAAAAATGGAGGTGATTAGCATTGTTTAACATAAATGAAGCTTATTTGAAATTCAGTTAATGAAAATTGTTTTTTGTTGTATTTTTTTAGCCTTAAATTTTATTTTACGTTGATTTTAGTTGAAAACAGTGGAGGATTTTTTCATATTCCGTCAAGTGTATACTGTACAATAAAGAAAATAAAGCGACATCATTGCGATGACACTGGATACATCCGAAAAATGTCAAGAAATGAAAACATTGAAATATCGGGGAGAATCAAGCAATAGAAATAATAGGTACCCTGCATACCAAATTTTATTTGTATAACTCAAACAAGACCTTTGTTCAGTTTTGTTAGTGGAGACAGACACTTTGCTGTAAATGTATTTTTCTTATTTGGAGAGACCCCAAATGAGGAGATTTGTCAATCTCAAATTAGCGTTTTTCGACGATCATAATGCTTTTTCTTCGGCAATTTTGTCAAAAAAAATGTTAAAAATGTGAAGTTTGGCTGCGATTGACGAGATTCGCAACCGCCGTTAAGGGTTATATACATATGTGACTAGCCTTTATCTTCGACTTCGTGCGCGTGGAAATTCTGATCTGGCGACTGATCATAAGGTAAAATGTCATCAAACCGTATCATTAAGGTGTTGTCGAAAAGAATTTTAGTGAAATGGCCGAATGTATCTCGGGGTAAAGTGGATTAGACATTTTAACTTCCTTTATTATATTTTATTTTGGTACTCTTCTGTTATCCGGGTGCAGGCAGAAAATAACCAAATAATGTAGAATTCCGCAACATTCTTTGTCGATTTTTCACTTCGCTCGGTAAACGGAAAAATACCTTTATTTAATTAAAAATTAATCTGGTGTTTGAAATCAGAATAAAGTCAGTTTTCTTATGAATATCCAATGAATATTAGACAGTTCTAAAAATTAATATAAGACTAATTTGAAATCCTGAAAAGAATTTCGGTTGTTGATTATTATTTTAGGTTAAATGGTTATATTTTCTTAATTCTATTTTTCCAGACTATTTTTCTTAATTTGTATGCAAACTATTAAAAATATGGCATTATTGGATAAAACCTCAAAATTAACGAAAATTTAAGAATTATAGCTTTTAGAAAATTTTAAGTAACGTATGTATTAGCATACTACAAGCCAGATCGTTGAACCTTGAACTAATAATTTTGTGCAGCTATAATTCGGAAGATAGTATGCACCACTCGTTGAATTTTGAAATTTTAACTAAAATTAAGGTACATTTTTTTCTCTCGATAACATCAAAAGATATAGCAGGAAAGGGAAAGATGTTTGTGTAGTTTGAAAAAATTGATACTCTTCTTTCTGTAGTTTTAATAAATGTATAAAAATATTTTAATGCATACATTGTAACGAAATTTTAAAGTTTTATTCAAATTTGAATTGTTTTTATTATTTCATTTATTATTTTGACTATTTTCTTCATACTTGATATTCAATACTGGAAAATTATTTGTGTATATTATGGCAGTTTCTTCAGATTAGGATTTTAGTAAAATTTTTGGATGTTCAAAAGTTTTTTTTTGTTGATTATGGTTAAGTTTTTTTTAAGTTATATTTTTTAAATGGTTTGTGTATATCTGAAATTTTTTACTGCAATATAATCTCAGGTATAAAATGTATTATCTTTTCAAGTTGAATGATTTATTTTCGTAAAGTTATTTGCAGAACTTTTTTTCATGAATAAATAAACGAATACTTTCTTAGATGTTTAAAAAATTGAGTTTATTATTAAAATCCAATGCTGAATAATTGATACTTTCCCGTTGGTACTTTTCAGGAAAATTGCCAAATATTGTAGAATTCTGACAAATTTCTTAGTGATTTTTAGTCGCTAATAATGTAGAATTTTTCGAATTTTCTCTGGCGATTTTTCGCTGCCGCCCTAATAACGAAAAGTACCTTGTACTTATTTCTTTTGTATATTACATGCACATGTTTCGATTCGACAAGCAAATTATTTTTCGACCTCCAGACTATAGGCAAGATAACAAATAAGATCTAGCAAAGGTATACCCCAAAGAACTGGTTGAGAGCTCTAAAATAGTACAAATTATACATTTATTAAAAATTTATGTATGCTTTATTGAGGAAATCATTGACTAAGAAATTGACATTTTCTCAGGCATTAAACGCATCGACTCAAGCAGTCGACCTGGTGCCTAGTATAAAAAACAAGCAGAATAAAATCAGAGATGAAAAAACAAATTTGCTGTTACTATTTCTTGCACTTTTTCTGCCTATTTACTTATTATATTAAAGATGTTGACGACGTTATTGTTCTTTTCTTAAATACACTTTTTTTGATTGTGAATATTGTTTCCTGCAAGAAATGACTTGAAGATAGGCACATGTTGTCTTTAATGTGGTTTATTGGTAACATCAATAACAGAAAGCACATGGATAGGCCATAGTGTGACAAGCCTAGAGAACTACACATAAAATTTTGGGGAGATCGGAGTACACACTCACCTTTAGTACCCGAGTCAAGATCGCTTCTACTGGAAAAAAATTACTAACATCAAGAGTGAGATCACATGGTGTTTACTTATTCCGCCCAAGACCACGTGTTTAGCTGAATTCTGGACATTTCATTCGAAAGACTTTTTTTTTGCTATTCTTAATATAACGTAGTGCAGTTGTTGGAGCAGTAATGTAGAACATTTTATTATGTTAGTTATTATTTCACAAAAGTCACAAGTCACTTAATTCTAATGTGTAATAAAAGATTTTATTACACATTAGAATAGTTAATAAAGCTTCTTAAATTTTAAACATTTTAATACCATTATCTATGGTAAGTATAACAATAGGACCATCCAAAATAAACCTTATTGGTCTTTTTTAGTTTGCATTTGTGAGTGAAGGTCGATTGTCTGTTTAAATTATAGTTAACTTTAGGGAGAAAATTCAAATTATATAAATAATTTAGTTTTGGAATTAAGCTTAGAAAATTTACCAGTTTTAATATTTATATGAGCTATTTATTAAAGAGTAAGATTCCTGAAAATACGGATAACTGTTTTTCTTTTCCTTTTATCATGAAGATTTATTTTGCAGCGCTTCTGGTTTTTAATTTAGAACTACTTCGTTCAAACTACTTTATTTCGAATGAAGTAGCATGACAAAGTTTTCCTCTTTCCCAAATCAGATTTGAAAAACAATCGTTTAAATCAGCCAGCGAGCCAGTATGGCGCCTGTTAAATACATCGATGTCGAATACGACAAAACCGAATAATTGGAAGTCAACGGAAGTCCATTAACAAGAAATTCTTGAAAGGATACTGATGTCAGCTTCAGGTTCGAATACTGATTCCACCAAATGGCCAATATATGTGTTGGATCCTGGTGCGCGTTAAATTGAATGCTTGAAATTAATGCTATCTCTGGTGTTACTGAGAAATTAGAAAAAAAACTTATTATATTTGTGGAGTATTTTTTAAAATTATTCGTTTAAAGAAATCATTAGTTAACTATTTTTGACAACAATATCGTTGTTCAAAGATATTTTGGGTAATTGGTTTGGTTATTGTTTTACGTCATATTTTTATAATTGTGTTTCAATATTGAAATTATAATTAAGAGTCTTGTACAAGTGTAACGCATGAATCAGGTAATTTTGGATTAAATTTTCCCCCATGTACGAGTCAGAATAAATCCAAAATTACATCTTCCAATCCGATTTTTTAAAAACGAATCGACGAAATTTATATTTGGAGGATGATGGATTCAGACTTTTGTATTAAAATTAATTGCTGTTTTCTTGCTGCGATTCAATTTCAAGTGTTCACATTTAAACAAGTTTATGTGGAATTAGATGCATTTCAATTTTCACTTATGCAAGTCATTGTTTCAGGCGTGGAGATCTTCAAACTGGCTTATTTTTTGCAAGTTCATCAACTTTTCAGCATCAGTCCATTGCATCGTCCATGTAAGTGTTATTCTAACTTAGTTTATTTAATTTTAAATTACTCCTTGAAGAATTGGAAGTGTACGATATAATACTTAATTTATTTTAAATGAAGTTATTTCATGTAGTCTTAAGACTTTTGTGTTGTAATCCATTAAGAAGGAGTGAAGTTTGATCGTTGTTCAGGAAATTTCTTTTACGCGGAAATGAATTTATGAATATCTGTAAAAATTGCAAGTGCTGGATCATTTTTTGGATAGGACGGTAAAATTCAGATTGAATGTTGCCTCTTAGGATTTGGTCCGATTATTAAATTTCTCATTTGCATGTTGTGCATAATTTTAAATTGTGTATGATGACCTGATTTGCATTCCTTTCTTTTTCACTGTTTCATTTAATTATTAAGTGCTCGACCTTTTAAGAATGAAATATTTCATCAAAATGTTAATAAGTTTGTAAATATTAATATTAGAACCCCATACCTAATTTCTTAAAATTCATTGTATTTTTGAATTGTCGATTTCGGACAGACGTAATATTCCTACAGACAATGAATTTTTCCAGGCAGAGTTTCATCAAACCCGACTCTAATTATTTTGATAATTATTTAGTTTCTTCTAACATGCAAGAAAATAGATAAGAAATTCATTATTTTGAAGAAACTAGCTAGCTATAGGGCAGCATTTAAAGCAAAGTGAAGTGGGCATATTTAATTTTGAAATGTGTATTAAATTTTTTCTTTCAATTGTAACTAACTTCACGTGATACAAATGCTATGTCAAATGCAATTGTGCAGGAATGTTGATGGATTTGAATATTGAATAATATTAAGTAATGATTCACTAAGGTTAATAGCAGGTTGATATTTTTATTTTGCGTTAGTCACCTTTGGTGACCCGCTATTTTGTCCGGAGATACTGATTACATTTAATTTGTTAAATAGTCTAGATTTAACTTTTCATATCCATGACTTCGTTAAAATAGCCGATAATAAAGTCGTATTATTTTAATTATCCTAGGTTGTGCTTATTGACCAATCCCACGACATCATACCGCTATTGAAAACGTAAATGTACGGTTTGTTTATCTAAATTCAGAGATTTGCAGCTTTTTTATTCAGTTGTAATATCCATAGATATAAAACAATTTTTCTTAATTTTCAGCAATAAAGGAAAATCAAAAGATTAGATATTTGAAATGATAAAAACTGTTTGAATTTCAGAGCTTCCATGTGAAATGTTTTAGGAAATTAGACAAGAAAAATATTTTTAAAAAATTATATATCCTCTGAATTTTTTTAATAAATTGAAAAGTTAAGAAAAAATGTAACAAATTCGGATCCTGTAGCTTAAACGTTCTGTAGAGCTCCAAGGCATATACAGAGACTTTTATTAACATGAGAATAATTCAGGCAAAAATTTAGTTTTTCTAAAATTTATTTTCATGCGACTCATGAAGGACATCATATTTTAAAAATTCCTGATATCTGCTTTTAATGCGAACCATGCAAATTAAATAAATTTAGACATAAGTATACCAGAGAGTAAGATAAGTTTGCTAGATCCTTACATTACATTATAGTGGGGTGATCACAATGTTACTTTAACACCAGAATTCCCAGAAACACCTGACTGGAGTAGTTCATTTAGTTATAAATGTTTATTATTTGAGAAAAAATTTCTTTGTCTGCTTTTAATGTTTTTTTAATAGAAAGTCGATTCTAAATAAATTTTAATGTATAGCTGAATTTTTCATTCTTTTCCTTCAATTTTTTGTGAGTATTTAAACATGAAGAAATTTCAGCGTTGAAAGGTAAGTAGCTATTGTGTGCAGCTCCGAACTATGAAATGGTATTGACGGTGCACAGTGAGTACTTTAAATTGTTTCTTAAATTATATGCCATGAATATAATTTTTGCGTCTTTTGCTTTCCTATGGCCACTGTGATAATGGAGCATCGCACGTTACGTCAATTTCATCATTTTGTAAAGTTAAATAAATGTTTCAAAAACTAAATCTTAATCAATTAAAATATCTTACCTAAATATTAAAATCTAGTGCAATATTAATAATGAAATTTTTATCTTTAGTAATCTTTATATTACTCAGTACCTGAATTGTCTCGTATTTAAGGCAAAATTTTCGAGTTTTCTTAATAAAATTATTGAAGAAATATTTAAATTGCATAAATCTGTTTATTCTCTATTAATAAAGAAATTTTTCATCCTTCTCCTTCCCTCTTCATTCATATGCTTTCAATATTCGTTTTTACAATAATCTAATACATAAATATTAATTTACCATAGCAGTTAGTTTCAAACACATGTCTATTTTCATTAATTATGATTATTTTTATCATGCTGTTAACACCGTTAATGTTGTACCGTAAGACATATTTATGTTAGAAGACCATATTTATTAATTAAAAGCGCATTAGGTATCATATTCAGCAATTTTTGAACGTCGAATGTTAGTTTAGGCCAGGATTGAGTTCTAGACCCCGATTCGGCCTATGCTGTTGATATGGACCAGGTTCATTTAAAATGTATTTCCCTTAAACTAATATGTGGTGAAGGATAATTGAGTGAAAGCTTGGATATATTATCCTTAGGCTAACCGTAAGAGTTTTGTTGTACTAATTTTCAAATATTGAAGGATATATTTAACTATTACTATACAGAATCAGAGTTTTTTAAAAATTTGATTTGTGCCTAGTTACCCATGAAATAATTAAGTATATTTGAATCGCTTATGAAAAATAAATGATCGGAAACAAAATAAGCCCACTTATATACCTAAAATGATTAAACCAAAGTTAATCTCATAGACACTATCAGATTATCAATTTCATATGAAGATTCACATCACTTTGACATCAACAGAGAATATTTGTCATCTGGACTTCCGTTTTCGGGAGTGATTGCAAAATGAAACCTTAGCATTCTCCCCAACGTCAATAGTTACAGATTTAACTATTTCATTTGACTATTCTTCAAACGTGTTATATCCATTAGAATGTATTTATAACTCTTTCAGGAATCTAATTTCTTAAATTTAAGTATATTGAACTATTTCGATTAATGTTATTTATGGCTGTGGCAGTTTTCTTTAAGGATTGAATTTGGATTATCCATTAATCTATTGCAGTTAGATAGGAGTCAATAAATTTCCTATTTGAAATCGCTAAGAACTAAAAGCATTGTTTTGAAACTTGTTTTGGTTTCGTGTCCTATCTTTACAATTTAAATCTATTTTTGCTCTTTAGCTACATTTTTTCATAGTAATCTATGAGAAAACCTAAAACATCAAATACGTCTTTATTTTTGAGCAACTTAAATATTCTTTAAATATTTTATAAGACTTAATTATACTTTTAAAGAGTTAATTTTAAAAAGCCATATTTTTGCTCTAACAGCAAGAGAACTTTCCAAGCTGAAACAACTGGCGAATTGGTAGGATTAACATAAGTACACTTAATTTGCATTTGTTTGCGGTAAAGTTGAATGCAATATTGCTTGCATTGGCATTTTCTCGAAAGATAACTAGCCATTTTTACTCTTTCCACTTTTAAATAATCAATCGAAATCTAGATGAAAGGGTTCTATCTCTTATGATTTGAAAATCTAATTTGACCTCACATGTTTCTTTTAACAATATAAATTATTTGAGCAGCCAGCATATGCGGTTGTTCATTGAATGAACAGAATGAAACTCTGGAAGGAGCTTAAAATTCTTCACAAATGAACTATCCCATTAGACAAGCGAATGAATTTGTTATGAGTGTAAAACTAGTCCAGTGAGAAAAAATTTAAAGTATAACGAAACAATTTCAATAATACGTATAAGGAAATGATGAAAGGTGTATTGATAAATGAATTAATGCCAAAAATATAGTTATTTACCTCTTAAATAAATAGACCAAACAAAAGCGTTAATTTACTAGAGCACCAAACAGAATTAAACTGAAATTTAACTAATAATCAAGACCAAAATTAATATAGTTGAGAGGTTTTGTTAGCTGTGGTGCAAACTCTGAAGAAGTAAAATAAATAATTGAAATCATTGATCAATACTTAGCACAATTATATGTAATATTTTAGATCTTTATGAAATCTATATAACAATGAATTTTCAAATGTGTTGCTAAGTGCAAAACTCGAGAACGGCTCAAAATATTTGATTTAAAAAAATTCTCTGAGATATACAAGGAAGGTTCTTATGGGGAGGAAAAAATACAGAAAAATTACGAAGAAAATAGTAAAAATCACATTTTTCTTGCATTCCATCCAAAAATCATTTCCCCTCGTCAAATTAATTCGACTTCAGTTTTTCCCTTCTCGCTAATAAGGTTAGATTTAACTTGTTTACCACAGATTATTTCAGAAGATTTTGCTTATTTTCTTAGTGCTTGATGCATTTAAAATCAAACATTGTTAATCAGTCGATTTTTCAAATTCCTTTTGAAATACTTTTGAATTAAAATAAAATAGAATAAAGAAAATTAAACAATTCTAATCTATACTAAGTTACAACAATTGGCGTAGAAATTTTACGTATTTGCGTTACACCAATTGGGGTTGAAAATTCAAGCATGTTACAGAGTAATTGTTGACAACTATGCTTTTATTTTAATTAAAAGTTTAAAATATATGTATGAAGTACTGTTGTAGCTATTTCAATCTCGACGAATAAATAAAATAGACTTGACTTGATTTTTTTTAAAAAAATAGATTCATGATTTGAAATTTTGCTTTAATTTAGGTGCACGCCGTAATTTTTTTTATTGGTTAATTGTGTGCTTTCCCATGCGTACGAAGTCGTTTGTAAAAGCTCGTTCAAAATAAAATTCAATACAATATGAAACAACTAATAAAAAATCTACACAAAATCTGCATATAAAAATAATTATGCAAATATATAATTATAAAATTACACGCCAATCAATAAAATAAACATAAAAAATAATGCAAAATTTTTTAACTCATAAATTTCGTAGGTCATTATATATAAACTATGTTTACAGAAGTTGTATATGCATTACATTTAGAAATAAGTGAGGGATTATGAATTAATAGCATTGAACGAAAAACCAGAAGTACAAATTTTTAATTAAAAAATTGCTTTTTTAATTGTAGGGATTTGCTTTATATCAAGTGGCATCGGAATGCGAAAGGCTCATAATTATAATTGTGTATTGATGTATTCTTTTAATGGTGTAATCTCATTTAATAGTGTATAATCTCATTTAAATGTGTATAATGCAAATGTGAATATTTTAATGCAGTTATTTAACTGCACATGAGTAAACATAAGGAAATTCTTTCTCAAATCAATGCTACGATCCTGTCTGTGTCGCTCCGCCATTCTCTTCGTTTCGTTGGAGGGATTCCCTCGACGCGACACTCCTCGGGGAGGGACGCACTGATCACGCTCTGTAAATCGAACAAGAACTTCTGTTCCTGGGACCCAGTTTACCGAAAAAGAAGAGAGGGAAATCGGGTATTGCACGAAAGTGGAAGGGGTTTAAAAGTTAGATTTTTTTTAAAAAAAGAGGCGTTGAACTACAGTCTAAGATCAGAATTTCGAGGTATTTTTAACTCGTTCATTGCCAGAGATGTTACTTGCCATTTACCAATATTTTACAAAGCATAGAGCCATTCACTGTTTCAAAAGTAATGCGCTCTCTTGTTTCCGAAATCACGTGAACATATGCAACTAAAGAACGAAAATTTATCGCTTATGCGATAACGAAAACGTTTCAAATGTGAATAAATTGGACTGCATGTCGAAAGCAATTGTGTTAAACCTCTGCCTTTCATGTTGAAGCTATTTACTAATACTGAATATTAATCTGTCCATTGTTTGAAAATAATTTATATTTCTTACTAAAAAATAACTCTGAATTTAAAGCATGATTTAAGATCCCGCATACTTTTTCGAAAATATCAATTTCTGAAACGCAATAGAATAAATCAGACAACTGTAACCGAAATTTTTGTGAACAAAGCATCAAAATTAGCAATTTTTTTTTAAAATTTTATAAAAAATTTAAAAAATAATTGTTATTCAAAAATGAAATCCCTTGAAAAAATCAAAGTAGAACTATGTAATAATGGTAATTAGAAGCAAATGCGCAGTAGTAGTAGTTTTATAGTTATTAACAGCCCGCTCTGTTTTCTGTTTCTGAATTTATTTTAAGGATAAATAATGAATTTAACTTTCTAGATTTCCACCAGGAGAGAAGAATTGAAACTGATAGGAGTTTGGTTTGTCTGATATTTATACTCAAGAATAGATCATTTGCCTTATGTTCTGAGCGTTTACGAGATTATTTCACTATTTAAAAGTTATTTTGGAAAAATTAACATTTTATAAATTTAATTGAAAAGTTTTTTGAGTTTTCTCTTTATTCTGAGGTTGAAGGAAAAGATAAACGAAATCGCATAAGAAAATCAATTTGAAGTTCGTAGTCAGATTGATGTTGTCATGTAAAGATTATGGAATGTCTCATAAATAAAAAAAACACAATTATATTGACAATGACGTTACAAACGCTTCTATGAAGAACATATTAATTTTTATATTTTCTTAATATCTTATAACTTATACAAATTTAATTTTTTTATTACAATCTCCAACCCACTACGCTGTCACCATAAAACTAAAGTTTTAGGATGTATAGCTTAGTTGGTCGAAAATTTTGGGTCATTTTTTCTGTTCAATTTGTATCTTAAATAAATTCTCTTGAGTTTGCAATGATTATAACTAAACAAAGAATTTTATCTCTGCCTTGCAGTAACACAGATGTATAATAACCTGTCTGGAAAAACGGTAGAGAACACATTTCTAAAATACAGAAAGTCTACTTGAAAAAATATAAAAAAAATGTATGGTTTTTATCAAGGTATTTTATGACCAGTTTATACGCTTATTGTTCATCTGTGCACATATTCCGCTGAAAGCAAAAATAGAAATATCGTCAAAGACCTCTTATCTTCTGGCCGTGAATGAGTTAAATTTGAATTCTTTTCTATACGTAGCTGGTTAGAAAGATGCAATTGTTGTATAGTTGATTAATGAAGCGTTGATACTAGAGGACCTTTGAATTAAAACTGAAAAAAAAATACCTTTTTTCCTACGTTTCGATAGATTAACATTCGCATTCAAGATATAGCCTTACACACTAAAGGCATTTTTGGCATTCAGTAAACTTGCCAAAAGTTGATTCGGCAGTGATTTTCTAATGACCATATATTGTGTCAAAATCAAACTGAGAGGCAAATTGGCATAGTTTTTATTATATATAAAAATATAACATCTTGCAAAACATTTAAGAACAAATAATTATGCGCTTTTTAATTCTTGTATATTGGAAGAGTTATATTTTTTTCCATTGCAATATAAATTGGAAAGGGCTGAATTTTCTGTCATGAAGTATACATCTTCAAACAAGATCATTTAAAATTGTTTTGCATCTCTAAATAAGCGGTTTTCATATTTAATAATTAAAGTGATGCACAAGCTGTTTCGATTATTGACGGCAAGATAAATGATTTGCTTAACATCGACGGGTGAATCGAAATTAACAAATATCAAATTAGGCTATCAGATTCAGATGGAATATGTCCTCTGAAAAATAAGTTTCAGCATTTTCATAATTAGGCCGTTTGGTTTTATGAGCTCCACTTTATTTCTTTTGTTTCAAAAACACGTCATGTCTGCATGCTGATGCTTCTAATAAATTGCAATTTTAAAGACGGAAGTTAGGAGAAATGAAAATTAATGGCGTGAACCACTAAAAAGGCCATCAGTAGTTTCAATCATAAGTCGTATCTCAGTAAATCATTAAAGTTTGGAAGCAGAAGATTACAAAATTTCCATAAAAAGAACTGTATCGAAATTTGATTGGAGAGTTATTTGTCCCTTCGTTTCAATAACTTTTCTGAAATATGGAAGATTTGTTTGAATTGGGAAATGAAAAGAATTTTCTGATCATGACTGTAGTTCATATACGCTGTTTGCTTTAGTGATTA
>JAOUZG010037474.1:0-47368 GCA_026289955.1 Argiope argentata
ATATATATATAGCTGAATATCCGTTTTTTTTTAACTTTATACAATTCTATATCGCTTGATATAGCTGCTTAGTACACATGTTTCTTGATATCAAGAAGGATTTTAAATTTTCTACCTCGTCCCGTACCCAAAGAAAAGAAATAAAATTAGAATGATTTTACTTTTTCCAGACGTAACTTTGAAATAAATCATTGTTCAAAAATTATTTTTAAAAAATTCTAAAATTTAAAAACTAACTTTGAGCTTCTTTAATAAATTTCTGTTAAAGATTCCATTGTAAAATTCCAAATGCAAGCATATTATTATTTAGAAATAATTGTTTTGTGATGCCAATTTATTTTAAAAAAATAAATGATAGAAAACCCACGGAGGTAAAAATTTGGAATATATTCTGTTGAATAGCTTAGTTCAAATGATTATTAGATTCTTTTTAATGTCTAAATTAGAATGCTGAGTAGGAGATTCTATAAGAAAGTCCCTAATAAAAATTGAAATTTTATTAGGGACTTTCTAAAAGCCTACAATTCTTGAAATTTTTAAGACCTTTTTTTTTACAGTAGATATATCTGATTACAAAAAAAATATTATATTCACGTAATTTTTAATTTAAATGAAATTTCATTTAATAAAAGAGAAAAAAACTTAATCTCAAAAATATTTTGCATTTTTTTTTATTATTTAATTTCATGGTATATTCCATTTTAGGAATATGGCGCCTAATGACTCAATAAAGAAAAATCTATCGTATAGTTGAGATATTTCCAAATTATATATATTTTTCGTACCGGATTATAGCATCTTTAAAAGATTTAATTTCAGTTGATAAGTCTGAGAAATAATTTGATATGACATATGACGTACAGATTAAAAGTCAGTAAAATAGATAAATGAACTAACAAAAATAAATTATATTCAACCATAAAAACTTTTAACAAATTTTTACTTAAAACTTGGAGAATAAAATCATTTAAGGCAATTTTTTAAAATAATTTTTACTATAAGTTTAATTTCTCAAAATCCTTAAATAAATTTGCTCCCTGGAATGTATTATATTTAAAAACTTATTAGTTTTTGTATTTTTAAACTCAATACGTCATTTTACTATTTAAAAAAGGTCTAGTTTTACCTTTAAAAAATTAAGTTTACTGAGCTCGAATTGTTTTTTCTTGTCATCTCAAACGGAATATTTAACCACATCATTCATAATCTAAAAAAAGGGAGTCATTAATGCAGAAATCCCTTAGAGAATAATAATGCAGACACGAACAAAAATAAAAAAAATCTTCTTATTTTAAAAAGACTTCTAATCACACGTTGCTCGCTCATTTACAATTCCATTGGAACTTTAAAAGCAAAATTGACAACAAAAGCAGTCATCCCATCAGTCGCCATCTACGGCCTTGTCGCTCCAAGGCATAAACCGCTTAAAAAATACCCCCTCCCCACTCTTAACTTCGATTCGAAACGGCATCTGCATCTGTAGTAGCCATATGTGCCACTCCGGTCTTTGGCAACTCCCCTCCCGTGCGCTTTCACACACTGTCCGGGGCAAAAACAAAAACAAAGGAATAGGAGGCAATCATACATTAAGAGAAAAAGAAAGGTGTGCCAATCTGCTTCGGAGCCGAATGCTCCGTCTGGAAAGAAAAGCAGCTAATAATATCTTTGTTGGTGCCCGAGCATTGATTACCCCACAACGAGAAACTCCTCGAAATGTGGTTTTTATTTCTTTCCATTATTGCCTTTCCCGTGGGCGGGTCCCGAAGCACGCATTCGCATGCGGACTTCGGAAAGAGGGTAATGTAACAAATTGCAGTTTTAGTCTGATGCACTTTTATGTCCTGGTAAAGGACCTCAGGGACATGCTTGCGAATTCCACCAATGGCGTTGGATTACGGAAACCGGTGGATCATTAAGACCTTGCACCAATGGTTGAGCACACACTCGTGAATATGGAACGGTGGACCTCCTTAACGCTGCAGACCTTGAAGAATCACAAGATTTCGCGATACACACCAAAGTGGGGGTTGCTTTGCATTCTGGTATAGCCTCGAATGAGAATTGTTTGTTCGTCTGCCGAGCAATTTGGGGTCCATTAAGACGGCACTCCCTAGCATTTAGTCTCAGCCTTGAAGTAGGATTCCGCTTTAATTGTGGGGACATCTCCAGTGTTTTTCGTTCTCTGTTCGCGCAACGCCCATACTGGATGTCTGATTCGGACCAATTGGGATTGACAGCCAGTCTGTTTTCCGTCTTGTAATATGCTATTCAGGTGCAGATGGGAAGAAGTCAGTGGTTTGTTCGTTCACCGCCCAGAATTCTGGTAAAGCCAGGTGGGTCTACAGGGGGGAGGGGAATATGCAAGTGACTCTTGAAATTATAGGTTTCTTGTGTGCTCCTTGAATTTTTAAAAGCAGCTATACTGCCTTGGAGCAGAAAAGAAATGGTTTCTCCAAACATTGGGCTTATATTACATTTATTGCTAAACCTTAGTATATATTTCCGCTAAGATGTGCAATTATGCACAATCATATATAATGAATATAAATACGGCATTCAGGTGCTTATATAATTGGAGGATACTTTTAAATCACATTCAAGTACAAAGAGGGGAATTTGTCTTAATAATTTTTATAAAAACGTTTTATAATCTTGTCCTAACTTTCTCATTCTGCTAAAATGATGCGTACTATGTTGATTAAGGAATCTTTATATTTTAATACAAATGGGGTCTAGGATTAATTTTGGTGTTAATTTTCAAAACTTTTTTCGAAATAAAAGAAACTATATTTTCAGTTTTGTCTTTCATTAAAAATATCATTTAATTAAAAAAAATTTCAGACAAATTTTCTTTAAATTTGTCTATTTATTCTTCATGTAAATGTCCTCTTTTTAAGTAAAACAATATATGCAATTAAAAGATAAGTATACTAAAGAAATTTACATAAGAAAATTCTTAATTTTTAAATCTGAATAAGCATTACTTATAAATATAAACATCGAGTTTACATAAACCGATTTTAAAATTGTTAATTTACACATACTGATGCAAATTTGCCAGTTGATATTTTATTCTACTACCCCTAAGTGGTTATAAGTCTCGAAATATATAAAAAATCAAACATATGCGATAAGTGCATCACCAGAACCTTAAAAAAATAATATGAAAAATCTTCCTTGCGCCAAACAAGATTTTGAAAATATTTTCTTAAAAAAATGTACACATTCGAATGCGAAATGTAGGAAGCTACATAAATTTATACTGTATCAGTTTTTATTAACTGATTTTTTAAAATGATAAACTAGTATTAAAACAATTCATTTATTACCAATTTAAATTTTCTCACTCTCGTTTTTACTGAAACATGAAAAATAAGATTTTTTTTTTTTACAACTAAAAGTATTACCATTTTTTCCTATTACTAATTTACTATATACCTATAATTAATTACTTTTCAAAGAAATGTATTCATGTAACTTGTATAATAATGAGATTACTGAACCTCCAAATCAATAACAGAAAGCAAAAAAGGATACTAGATTCAATACGCATACATATACTTGTTAATTTCGAAAAAGTCAATAATGGAATGATTAAATTAAATTCAGAGGCAGAAAAGCGTAAATGATACATTTTGGCGCTCAAAATGTTACATACATATAAACAATTTCCAAAATTTTCTTACTCAAGCACGAATAATTATTTTAATCCCAAGGAGGAATACCAAATTTCTCTTTTTTTTTCCTACCCATCTCCCTATCCCAATAAAGAATTTTCAAAAAAGATATTTTGAAAGATCGATTTTTAAAAAAGAAAATCCCCTTAAAATTATCCATTTAAAATATAATTTCAGTGAGCATATGTTTTCTAAAAGCACTGAAAAAATGATAATAAAATTTCCTCAATTTAATTTTTTTCATTCGATATTATCTCTTTTTTTCAAATACATGCTTTCCTTCAATTATAATCATTGATTACTGATAATCAATCCAATTAGTTTAAAACGATTTTTATTTAATTATATTCATTACCTCTTCCTTGTAATTAGTTTGATATTATTGATACTAACTTTGCATGCTCCGAAATCGACTTCGAAACCAAATGCAAAATTAATTCAAATGAACGCCGGAGACATGCAGCTGTCTTGCCTACGTAACGACTTTCAACTCTAAAACTAACATTAACCTACCTCATCAAAACGAGGAACAAAAGCTTTTAATCGAAAGGCACTTTGTGTAAACTTTTCTTTTATTAAACTGCGTTAGAAGACAAACTTAATGGGAATTTATATCCTCTTTTAGAGACAAATTATTGCATCAAAAACAAATGATTCGCCACCATTCAAAACTCCATTTTTTTTTCTGTGCTTTTAATTTCACGGAAAATACATTGGCCGCCATTTTTATAACAATGAAACCTCAGTTGTCTGATGGAAAAGACCCCAAACACTTAAAAGTGACGCGTAGACTGAGAAATAAGAACCGCGGGGTCGAAAAAGAAAAAAATATTTTATGACATAAACTCTAAGTTACGATTCACGAAATATGCATAGGAGCAAAGGCACGCACAAGTGGTGCCTAGAGAAAATATATGACGTCCCAGCACGATTCGAATCTCTATTCCATAAAAGAAACATTCACAATTTTTGGACTGCAGGTCGCAGATAGTTCAATGTGGTTCGTTTTGGTGATGGATTGATTCAAAAAGTGACGATCTAGATTTATTGGATGAACCGTGTGGCATTGAGTTAAAAGTTTTTTTTGCTGTCAAGGTTTTTTTCCAGTTGACATTAGTAATCTCTCGCATTTTCTGTTGCAGTCCTTGCAGAAAAATTGTTTTTTACTTTCTACGAAGATACTTGAAAACTTCAGGTATTGTAAAAAATATTTTTCCTTTTTTTAATGATGGTATCTGGATATTTTTATTTCAATATTTCAATACCAAAACTGCGACAAAATATAATGATTACAAATTAAAAGAAACAAAGCATTATGTTATCTACTTTAATGTCATCTAATGCTATTTTATACAATGTAACTTTTAAAACATAACTTTAATGTAGAAAAAAGAATTGCCAATTTTTGGACATCAGGTTACAAGTGACTATCCGTTTTGATGATGGATTAACTCTCATGTGACGATTTAGATTTATTGTATAGGACAGAGTTATAAATCATTTTCCTTGTAGATGTTCTCTCAATTTAACTGCTGGAATCCTTACGTTTTTAGACTACAAATATCTTTTAAACTTTTACATGGGGAATAAAGGGACTTTAACTTTTAAACTTTTTTAAAAATATAAAAACTTTAAATATTTTTAAAATATTACTCCTTTTTTTACCATTATTAGGAATCTTTTAACAATACATTAATCTATCGATCATTACTGGTTGTGCAGACTAATTTTATTAATAATGTTTTCTATTGTTCTCTGTGTTTTTAAGATTAAAAAAAAGTAATATGTCATTTGTAAATACGCAATTAATATTTTTTTCAGTCATATTTGATTTTTCATTGTAAAGAAGAAGAACAAAGAAAAGAATTTAAAATTCTTCAGCTGTAGATATAAAAGCCTCAATATAATTCGTTTTACTGATTATCTAAATTACTCATGATAAGTTTAGAATTTATTGTGTTGTATCTGAGTTGAAATTCTACATTATTATTATTGAAAATGCATTATTAATTTTGATAAGCAAACTACTGATTGTTTTTTTAAAATCCTTTACTAAATTTATAGAGAATTGCAGATTACACATAAGTATTTTAAGTATAGTGCAAAAAATATCATATATATATATATATAAACACTGTTACTGTTAATATTTAACTAAGTAAGATTTGACTTTTTATTATTTAAAAAATTAGTTTCTTTTAAATTCCACTGATGCCGCTAATTTTAATTCCTTCCATTTATAGTTTGTTTTTTCAAGAATAAATAAAGAGAAACATATAGATTGTACATATTCTCCTACACCAGATGAAATAAAATTTTAAAATTACTGAAACAATCACATTGTATAAATTTAATATTGTATCATATATAAATTCTTTTAAAAGCATTCTTTTGTTAAGAGCCATAAAAGAGGGTAAAAAACAAGGCGAATGTATTTTGGAAAGCATCTAAATTTTTTGTTTACATCTTTCAATGACGTAATTTTTTTCTGATCTCTCAATACAGCTGATGAAACTAAGTGCTTCTTAGGATGTTTTTAATGCTATAGATATGCAACATAAAATTGAGCTTCCAAAGCGCACAGTTGTTACCATGTTTTATTAACTTTCAATTATAAAAAATATATCTGTTTATTTCCTATACATCTAATCTCCTATCAAAGCTCGATAAGCAAAACAAGCATATGCATTTAATAATTAGTTTGCTTTTCATAACTACCGCTCAGGTGAATCAAATATTTATTTTCTGTGAATTGTTTAACTATTTGCATCTAATTATTTTAAGGAGCGTAAGAATAGTTTTTGTGGTTATTTCATTCTATTCGAAAAGCTATATGTTTTTACGGACGCTTAGAAAAACGTTTTTAATTATCTGAAAGATTTTTCCCCATTTTATATTAGATTTTATGTTTACTTTTATTCGTATCAATGCAGTCTCACTTTTAAAAAAATAGCTTTTGTATTTTATTTAATTCTGGTTGATGAAAAGATCTTTTTAAAGATTTTTTCATATTTCATATTGAATGTTTATGTTTATTTTTATTTATATTAATATCGTCTCCCTTTTTTCAAAATATCAGCCAAAAAATATCATATTTTTAGCATCTTGACTTTGTTTAATTTTAAAAAAATAAAATTTAGAAGACATAAATGTTTGAATTATCTAAGAATATTTCTGGTTTCATTTAATTTATGTTTCCAATTTTACAAATAAATAACCATTCGATAGAAGTCTTTTTACCCAAAAACCGTTCATCAAAAATTTTTGAAAGTCATGTCTTATAATAGCATTCAATTGCATTAGTTGCTATTCCAGTTTTTAAACCAAAGTGAAATGGTTATTGTAAAGAGTAACATTTGTTTGTAAATACAACTAAAATTCCATTTAAATAATATTTTATGAATTATTATTTATTTATTTACTAAACGAATGAACTTCGAAACCAAATAATATATTTTCAATATAGCTCATATTCAGACTGTAATCCTTGTAATATATTTGCACCTTTTGGGCAAAAGAATTTCTTCTTGGTTCTTTTTAAAATGTTTTTTACAATTCCATAAAAGATTCAAATAGATTGGGAGGCAAGCCGCTATCTTGTGGAAGAAGCATTGCCCATTTGTAAAGTGTCAAAAGTGTGAAATTTCTTCTCGGAATATCAATTAGTTAGGCTTTGAATTCCCAGTGCACTTCCAAGATTATAGTGGACATGGAAGCAAAAACAGTTCTTGGAGCTTTTTGCAACCTTTTTCTGGATGGCGACGGCCCAGCGGGGGTACTGTACCACGCGGGTGTTCTCCGCTCACTGCACAAAAGCCCCAGAATCGGAATTGCTCAAATGTTAAACGCCAGGTTGGGGTTAAAGTGTTTTAATAAAGTTTTATTGTGCATTGAAATTTCTTTCGATTTTTCCGTAAGCGTTTTCTCTGCTTTTGATGGATGGTCTCCTCTTCCGTCATTTTATGCGCTCTTTCTTTCCAACATTGGTAGTCCAATATAGAAAACCAAAAAGTCCAGCCTGGACGGCACTTACAAACAGAATATTTTTTGTACAAATGCTTTTTAAGCAAAAAAGCAAGAACAATTTTGCATTAGAAAAGAAATTAATTGAGGTTAAGCTCCTGCTTTGCAATTCATTCAGGATTCTATATATTTACTAAAATGACAGCGAAAGGTTTTAACTGAAGTCATATTTTTTTATGTCAAGCTTTTAAGAAATCATGTTTATAGAATCTGTAAATCATTTGTGAATAGTTTTAAGTAGATAGGCAATTTCCTTATAGGAAAAAATACACGTTGAAATAGTTCTAGTGACTGTGAGAAAATTTCTATAAATCTTCACCTATCATTCTTCCTAGAATCCAAAACCACCTTTCAAAAGTTTTCAACATTGAATATTTTTTATATAATACGAAATATATTGTATAAAGCGTTTACCATAACCCGGGTAATAATTAGCATGTCTCAGCCATAGCGAATATGTTAAGATAAAATAATTCCGTGCCTTTAACGAGTATTAAAAAAACTATACGAATAATAATATTAGTGTATAAAGTTTCTCTCTCTCTCTGCGTGTGTGTTTGCTTCACAGTTTTTCCTAAACGGTGAATTAAATTCAATCATATTTTGATGATTCATTATACAAGGTCTTACAAAGGGCACTGACAATTTTTTATAGACTATGCATACCGTGTGTGTGTGTGTGTGTAACACGATTTTTCTATTTGTTAACAAGATAACTAGAATAATTTTGATTGGGAAATGTAACTAAAAGAGGTTGAAATTTGTAGGTAAGAATGAAATTTTCATTTACCCTTAATTTCTTTAGGATTGAAGATAAAAGAAAAAAGAAAAATGAAATTTGCGATCGTAAATTTCAAGTTATCATATGAGAAGATGATAACCATTTTCAGTCATTATTTGTCACCCTTTTTAAGTCATTATTTGTCTTAATTAATTTAAGCCATTAAGTAATTTAAACCAGTTTGAAGAAGCGATACTGATAAAAGCATGTCAACCTTTTAAAAACGCATCTGCTTTCACAGAACTATTCATAAAAAATAATGCTATACTAGTAAATACAAGTAAAAAAATATATGCAGTTATATGTTTCAAAAATATATGCAAATATATGTTGATGAATATTTCCATTTATGGCATTTGCCTACGCGATTTCAAGCTTCAATTATTCAAAAACCTCTAACGAAAACAGTATCATATTTTCACATGATAAAAAATAATAAATCAAGTTAGACAAATTAGCGTCTTGTGAAGATAAGCAATTTTTGTAGCAAAAGTTTTTCAATAGTAGCAATTGCTTAAAAGTTTGAAGCTTTTTAAGTGATTCACTACCAAAGCTTTGGTTATTTTTTTACCTGATTTGTATTGATTTTTAAATAATGATCATGATGATAATACAAATAATGAAATGATAATTTTATGATCTGTATTTATATTCGAATAAATAAAAAGAATTTATAGCCTTACCTTTTTTTATCTTTAATTGAAAATTGTTTATATAGAGAAGACACTAGAGTTTATTAGTTTGGAAAAAATTAAGTAAGTATAAAATAAGAAGCAGAAATATTTACTGCATTATTATGTAAAATTACCATCAAAAAATTTCAAAAGTGGCTCTTGCTTTAGTTCATTTCAATGTATTTGATTGTAGTTACTTTTTTACTTAAAGGTAACAGATCATGTAAATATTTATAGATCATGTAAAATATTTATTTTTCAATAAATACAGAATTTTGCATTATTACTAAAGTTATTATCTAACACCGCTTCAATATTCAGTGCTTCGTTATTTTTGCTTAAAAAATGAAAGGAATTTGAAAATTTTATCTTAGATAATAATGGATCTGTTTTTGCTATTCATCTTACGGAGAGCAATTTTTTAATACAATTCATGACATGCAAACCTATTCTATTTTATAATGAGAAAAACTTAGTTCTTGTTAATTAATATACAATATACTGATCCCTTAAGAAGTTGCATCTGTGATGCCAACGTCTAATGGAATCTCTAAAACTATCATCTATAAATATTTTAGGCACATAAAATTTAATTTAAAATAATGAATTTAAAAAGGCAAAAATAATATTAATAATATGAAAACCTTAAGTTAATATAGTTAAAAAAGGATAAAATTGAATAATTTTGTAAAATTAGAATACAATAAACAATAGATAACTTTAGAAAGCAATTCATGCTTAAATTAAACTGTTTCTAAAAAATTCAAAATATGTTTATAGTTATTTTTCTGATATACTTTAAATTGTCTTACTGATCATTATATCAAATATAAAACTCATTATCATATAACAGTAATATAACATTCCTAATTTTAGCATCTACGTAAAGCTACAGTGTAATGCTGTTTTTATTATTATTAATTTTTTCATTCTTACTGCTTAGTAAATTTTTTTTAATTTAATGAAATTTTTAGATGCATCCAGTAACGTAAGGGTTTCATTTATCATATCAATACAATTTCTATCCTTCTTTTTCTTTTAATTGACTACATTGGAAAAAGATAAATTTCAGATGCATAAAAATGTTTGTATCCAAAATACTGAAACCTAGAATTCCTAAATTTAACTCAAATAACAGAAGAAAAAAAATCTTTAAAAAACTTTGGATACTTTTATGCTTTTGAAAAGAATTTCATCTAATTTTAATTATAAATAATTGTTTATTTATAAAAAAATCTTTTTCTACCTTTAATTAATTGGTTGCTTTTTTTAAAAAATATCATTAGTTGCATAGTTTTTTTTTAAGAAATTCGTACCAAATATTTTTAAAAAAGCAAAAAATATCCGAATATGTACAAAAACGTTTTATTTCCATTTATTTTTTATTTTCCAGTTGTTATAAACTTATAACGTTTCTAGAACAAACTTATAAAATTTCCAGAATTTTCATTCGATAAACTCGTGGTAATATGTTTTAATAAGGAGACGAAAAATTTAAATGTTGATTGGTTTTGCATGTAAAGAGTTGATACAGTCTTATCAAAATAATTTTAACTAATCTATTCATGTATTTTGTTTTGCTTGTTTGTGTATTTGTGTGTGTTTTAAAATATTTTAAGTCTACGCATTCAATCAAACGAATGCCCACTTCCTTGTCAAACATTAAAAAATAACAAGGAACTGCTAGCCATTTAATTACGTTATTGCTTTTAAACCACCAAACATTTAGCACTATTTTGTCTTTCTCACGGATGTTGCGTCTCACGTACTGAAAAATGTGATATGTATTAAATTATTGCAGAGCAATTGATTATGACGAAAATATACAATACAAAGATTTAAATGAAATCTGCTATACCCATTTTAATGTATCATTTCTTGAACGATCAAGCACCACGTGATCGTGCAAGTTAAATTATATTTTTATTCATTTTAATTGTTTCATTGAATGAATCACTGTAATATAGCAAACGATCCAAAAAATAAACTTTCTCTGGCATTTATTGATTGAAAAAATATCCCATTTCCTATTTATTTCATTTCGTATAATCACGTGCTCAAAATGACATTTTTCTAGCTTTTATTTGCTGTAGCCATTAACTTATTTTCTTTAATCAGAGCTTCTGTAAATGCAATAGCAACGCGTTATTAAAAGCTGATTTTTTGAGATGCTCGTGCAAATAATGCCATTTTAATTTTTCTTCTACGGATTTTTGTTGATGCTCATTCCCAAAATAACATTATGTTCTGACATGATAATAAATCATTTATGGTTTTCATTTCATCATATTTGAACCCTCTTTTTCGTTAGCAGCAGCATAGCGAAAAAATATATATATCGAATCCAACAATTTACAAATTTTAATCTAAAGTTCTCTTTATTCTTGTCTATGGAGATAAGGGCTTTCATAAGCCGCTTTAAGGGGGCTATGACTTTTAAAATCTGTTGCTCTGAGATCATAAGACGAGCTTCCAAAATGATGCGTATACCTGCGCCCCTCTAATCCTGAGATTAGCCTGCAAGTTAAAAGAGAAATCACGCACTGGTGTGTGGGAAGTGGCGTGCGCTGACTCTGAGGGTGGCGCATGAAAAGGCTAATGTGTTGCCTCCTTTCCTGGGCTGCTTCCAGCAGGTGGCCGCAATGGCAAATCTCTGAGCTCATGAAACCATGGGCAAAAAAAGAAGAAAAATCCTGACTCGAAGTCTTAAACACAGCGGGAGTTGGCGGCAGCTTTAGGAATTTTTTTTTTGTCCATTTTTTTGTTTATTTTTCTGCAGATATTTTTTTTATGAAATAATAATTTTTAAAAAAAATTACTAGCTGTTATTCCGTTGAGTTATAATTAAAATTATTTGAAAAATAAACAAAAGTGCTTTTCGGACATTTAAAAATTATCAATTAGCAGAATTATTTTTAAAAAGCTGAACTATTTTATTTTTCTCTCTACATTTAGTTATACCTCCCCTATTCAGAGTTAATTTGTCTAAATTTAAACCCGCATGCACTTATCATATGAATGTTTTTGAAACTAGAAACATAATTAATATTAGTTAGTTTTGAAAAGAATTTATAGCATTGAGCAAATATTGCAAAATGAGTTAAATTTATAATAAAAGATTAAAATGAAATCTGCTATGCATATTTCAATATATCATGCCAGAGCATCATTTCTTGAGCGGCCAAGCACCACGTGCTCGTGCAAGTTAAATAATATTTTTATTCATTTTCATTGTTTCATTGAATGAGTCACTTTAGTACAGACAACGATATCAAAAAACTGTATCGCGCGTTTATTGTTTACAAAAATATCAAATTTCCTATTTATTTCATTTCATATAATCACGTGCTCAAAATGACATTTTTCTATGTCTTATTTGCTGTAGTCATTAGCTTATTTTTTTAAATCAGAACTTTTGTAAATGCGATGGCACCGGGGTATGGAAAGCTAATTTTTTGAAATGCTAGTGTAGATAATAAAATTTGATTTTTTTTTTTTGTCTTTTTCTTTTATTTTTCGCCCACGGATTTTTTGGTGACGTCGAAAACCTCATTCCCAAAATAACATCATATTCTGACATGATAAAAAAAAACTTTTGTTCTTTTATGTTAAATTTATAATAAAGAAATCATGATGCTCACATTTTAATATTAACAGAGAACTAGAGTAAGAAAAAAAATAAATTGCTTTAAGAATTCTTTTAGAATATATATGAATGCCAAATTAGTAAAACTATATTACATCTTTACCATGTTCCACATTTATAAAAAGTCGATAGCTGTTGTTTTAAAATGGCCATGTATTTAATTAAATCAAGTAATTTTTTTTAAAAAAAAAAGGTTATTAACAATTTTTTATGCTTATAACATTTGTCAGAAGAGATCTATATAGGATTTTCTTTTCTTTTCTTTTTCTTAAAGCTTTACCACATAAAACTGAAATTATTTAGAGATGATCAATTAATAAAAAAATTCTAGCTTTCAAAATGAATGTAAAAATATTGTTTCACATTTTATAATAACAATTTAGTTTTCATAATTGATACACTAAAATGAGTGATCAGAAATCCTGACATCAAGGCATTAGACAAGATACAATAAATATCAATTAAATTATATCATTTTTACATAAGTTTATACCGCAGAGAAGGAGAACGCTTTATCCTTCCATAAGTAGAATTATTTTTGCCAAATTCAAGAAAGATGAATTTTATTTCTACTTCTGACAGAAATTACCTGAATTTAAAAATATATTAAACAGAATGAAAAAAAAAATGTTGAAGTGTTATCTCTTCAAAAATGGTTTGTAGGGATAAATTACATATAAATGCAAAAACAAGAAAAAAATTATTTGTTAAGAAAAAAAAAATAAGAAAAAAAATTTAAAAGAGCTGATTTATACATATCAGAATACTTAGATTTTTTTTCATGTTAGGTACAAATGTATACTACAAGAGTATAAATATGGAAAATTATATGAATATTTATTCCATATTTATATGAATTATAAATATGGAACATGCTAAGGATATAAAATAATGTTACTAATTTGGCCTTCATATATATTCTAAAAGAATTCTTAAAGCAGTTTATTTATTATTATTTTTTCCTGTTCTAGTTCCCTGTTAATATTAAAATGTGAGCATCATGATTTCTTTATTATAAATTTAACATAAAAGAACAAAAGTTTTTTTATCATGCCAGAATATATTATATTATTATTATCTATAAAATGTATATTGCATGAGCTACTGAGTGAGCATGGTAATTAAGGGGGGAGGGAAAATCAGAAAAAGGATATGTTCATATATACCGAGAGGGAAGAAAATCATTTTTATTTATTTATATTTTCATAAAATTATGTCAATCAAAATAAATTTCAGTATTGGTTCAATAATCTGGTGGAATCATTCATAGTCAATCTTTTCCCAATTTCAGTACTGTTCGATATCCATATTTTAAGAATTTCTGATACATGTAAACGCAATACTACTTTTTTTTTAACCTAAGAATAACAAAAGTTTTTTTTAAAGTCCTTATTTTTATTTACTTTAATTTTATCTTTATTTTATTATTGAAATATAAAATTTTATTTTTCATTTTAAAACAGAATTTATTTTCAAACTTCATTAAAAGAACATTCATGAGTATGTTTCTGATGCAAAGTCTACTATTAAAAAATCTATCATTAAATTTAAAAAAGAAACATTTATAAAAGCATAGACTATTGCATAGACTAATTAAGATATAGATTATTTTAAAAAAGAGAGATTATTGCCACTATTGTAATAAGAAATGACTAATTATCTCTGTACCTATATGTTTTTAATTATATATAATATTAAATTATATATGATATAACAATATTTTGAAAATTTCTACCCCCCTCTTTACCCCCTCCCCCTTTTAGGGAAGAGGAAGGAGGGAGGAACAAACCCAATGAAGCATTCTGCAATATCTCAAAGAAGCACGCGAATTGGGAGGATATAATTCCAGCGGCGGCATTCTCTGTCGACTCACCTTCGATTGCCGAAAAAGAAAACATAAAGAAAGAAGAAGAAAAAAAAAGAAAGGGGAGGTGGGGACAAAAAAGAAAAAAAGGAGGGGGGGAATGGAAGTGAAAAGAGAGTTCAAAAAGGCCGTCTTCGCTGTCGAAAATTGGATCTCCACAGGGGGGCGTAGTTTCCTTCATTAGTGAAAACTCTAAACTTCTTTTATTTATTTATTTTTTTTTTCGTTTGGTTCGACCCTTGTCCGCTCCGTCCCCTCTCTGGTCCCTCCTATCCTTTTCGGAATCCCAGGTAGGTCAGGCGTTAAGAAAGCAAGGTCAAATCATGAGTTTTGACCTTCACCGAACAGCTTTTGCGTGACCATTGCTATAATACAATAAAGAGAGTTTGAGGTTTTCCATTTTTTTTTCTCTCTCTCTCCCGTAAAGACATCGATGGAATGAGTCGCAGAAAAACGTGGGATGAAATAGCGAACTTTATTAAACGCTGAAAACGCAAAAGAGAAAAAAAATCACGAGACTGAAATGAAATCAATATTAGTTCTGTCATAAAAATAGTGACATAAAAATTCCAGTTCCAGCACAGTTTCCCTACCATTCAGCAAGTAAAGGCAAAAAAGAAGAAAAAAAAATCGCAATTAAGTTTTTTTAGAATGGCATCTTCAGTCTAATCCTTTTAAATTTATCTAAGAGAAATTCCTTTTTCTTTTAATATCATTTTCTTTGATATTTGTTGCATAATACATTTTGTATTATTTTCTCAGTCATCATTTATTCTAAATAAAGTGTCACAATTATATTATCATTGTTTAAACACAATTGTGATTATAGTTATTATTTTTTGACGAAAATTGAGGTTTCCAAATTAATTTATATAAACTTCTTTTGAAATATGAAAGATTATTTTCTTTTACTTCAAATATGTGAAATTCAATGGATAAATACAAGATAAATATAAAATATTTAAGATAATATAACCGAAAAAAAATGAAAATAATAAAAAAATACATAATTTTTATCGAAGTCAAGTTTATTTTAAAAGCATAATATAAATAAAGTATGATTGCTGAATTATTCATTAGTATGAATTAAGAAATCAATTTAAGTGATTCCACAATTTTATAAAAAAACTTTTATTTTACATTGACGTCTTTTCATCTATTAAGATGTGCAATGGATTCCATAATTAAATCGTTATGAAGCTCCCGATATCTATGACGTCATTACAAACACCAATGCACTGGGATGTTGCCAATTATGTTGTGTAAATAATTGCAAATATTTTATTATTGAAAACAATTATGCTGTTTTGTTTATTTTTCTTTTAAAATGGTTCTCTGTAAAATTTGATTCGATTTTTTTATGAGATCTCTACAGAAATCTTTTCTTTATAATCAAGTTTCTCATTTGACTTATATCAATAGTATTAATATTATGGCTATCATTACCAATAGTATTAATATTATGGTGTTATTAATTCCATATCTTGCATAGAAATTTTCTTTCATAAGCATAAAAGAAGATTAAAAATTATATCAAATTAATAATATGGATTTTTTTATTGTAAATGATTAAATTGTTATGTTTATTTTGTACTTCAGATAATTTGCTCGAAATTCTGTTTTTGATTATTTTTGATAGTTTTGTTTTAGTACTCAGATTGCAAACGCCATTTAGATATTTTTGTTTTTAAAAATAAAGCACTTTTAAAATCTATCATAGTAATTCAGTATGATAAAATTGCAAAAGAAAAATGAATTTTATTACACAAGTTAAAATAATCTATAAAGAATTACATTGATTTTTGCATAATAAAAGAAAGGAATATCCATCAAGGAAAAATTATGTACTTGTAAGTATTTTACAATCACAAATATAATTTCACAAACAAATTTTCAACTGCATCCAAGAAGCATTTGTATATTTAAGAAAATAAATATGATAAATTAGGAGTTCAAATTTTTCCAGAACTGATATTGCTTCAATTGATTAACATTTCTAATAGCAGCAAAATGCGAGTTTATAAATAAACTAATTTATAAATATTTTATTATTTTAGTCCAAGTTAGTTTTTTGAAGATGTATTATCCCTTTCTAAGTCCTTGAACAAAAATGAAATTGATTACTTTTATTAATCTGTAATTTTTTTTCTGCCTGAAAATTCATGGATATGAATAATTACACAATATAGTTTGACTTTTATATTTCATTAATCTTTAAAAAAATAGTTTTTTTTATTTCACTTTTTGTTCTATATTATATGGAAAAAAAAAAGATATTCCTTCCGCTTTTCTATAATTTTTTTAAATTTAGATTTTAAAGTGTGTATTGGCAATAAAACTATTCTCAAATATAATTTTTTATTAGGTATAATTATAATATTGTTAATAGCTTTGCAATAAAGAAATGTCTCCGGAATAATTACTGTGAAAAATGACAGTCCTCTGAAAGAGCGATGAATATGACCCAAACGATTAATCGTAATCAACCTAAGACTGACGATATTTTATCAAACTGCAACTTCAGTTACAAACTTTGAAAGGAAAAAAAAGGCTCACTCGACTTTAATTATTTTATTTTGTAATGGAAAAATGCTGAAGCACATTCATCTCTTTCTTCTATTGACAACAAACATCTCAACTCTATTCCGAACTGATAGCAAACGATTTGTTCATTAGGAACTCTTGATTGAGTTGACCCTCCCTCCTCTTTCCCCGCCTTCCCGTTCGATGATCAGTTCTCACGCTTTTAAATTAGAAGAAAAGAACTAAAAAAAGTTACCCTTAATTCGAAAGTCCATCAATTTATAACCATTCTTTGTATCTGCCAATATGCCAGCCTCATAATCATTCATCGTGTTGTCGTTGCAACTTGCTTTCGGGACGACTTAATTTATACTTTGCCTTAATGAGGTAAGCGAAACAGCTTTTCGATGTAGAAAAGTTTAAAAAAAATAATAAAACAACGACCGTAAATGTAGAAAAAAACAGGAAAAGAAAAAGAAATCGGGAAAAACTTAATTTAGCCGAGTTTGTTTAACCTCCATCGCAGCATCATTGTAACATCTGTCATATATGCACCGCCTTCTCCGTATTTCTTGTGAGCAAAAGAACCACGCTTTGACCCTCCCCCCCCCCCCCGCTTTAGAGCTAGCTGATTACTTTTCTAAGGGGAAAAAAATAAAAATAGATCGATAAAATAAATACGAAAAAAATAAAGATGTTCTAGAATTTATCTAGTCTTGCTGTCAGACGGAGGACCCCTATGTGAAATATATAAAAAAAAGTTAAAAAAAATAAACTTAATTCCAGGAGCCTGAGAAAGTGTCAGATGCTGAAATGTTAATAAAGCTCAAGTGGCGCATGCGTATTCTTTGCTTTCACCTCATGTTTCAGGCCGTAGTGTTAGTACTACCATCGGCCACCTGGAGCGCTGTCACGCTAAGTAGAATAAATTCTATTTCTTTTGGCGAAAATAGGAACTGAACAATCGATATTTTTTTTCACGATTATACTTTTTGATGTTTTCGGGCCTTAACTAGTTTTTAGTCCCTTTAATAGAGACAGAAAAGAGGAAAAAGAACTCTTTTGAAACCACGTGACTAACATCGATTAGACTTTCTGATTATCTTATCGTCAAGTAATGTTCCATACTCCTCCCCCCACATCCTTCTCTCTACTTTCCTCTAAAAAGAAAAGAAAAAGAAGAAAATTTCTTTTTTTAGATTAAATTGGATACATAATTTAATTCTGAAATGTCTGAAAAAAATGATAAAAGAATGCAGTAGGTGGTAATGAGACCGAAGGGTACTAGACCTGGATTCTGCTTTCGCTTTTAAAACTGATGAAAAATTTACCTTATATAAGAGATGAATAAATTATATCAAACGTTTCCTTATTTTAAACTGCTTACTTATTTTTATAAAAGCAAAAACTGAATTTCAAATCGAGCATGCATTATTTCTTTTTAATGGCATTGGAAAAATTGAAGTCATTTGGTAAAGGAACTAAATTCTGTAAAGTTCTTCATAGAGCCCTTTTCTTTATAGCAAAGCTATTTTTCTTTATTTCCCACTAGCGATTTCGTATTTCTGTATTAGTCCATTGCATCAATACATTTAGACGATTTTATATCATTTTTTTCCGCTACTCAATTATTCTTGAAATTTGGACCAATTAACCACTTAACTGTTTTGCCCTTACGCCGTACGTGCATCAATTTATCGAATTTTGATAGTTGTAAACAAAAAATAAACTATTCATAACCATTGTAATTCAATAGTAAAATGACTTCGAATACGTAGATAAGTCAAGTATTCGATGGATTTCCATTTGAATCAAAATATTCCCAAAATAGAAGGTGGCCTCTTATTAGATAGTAAAGAAAATAAAACTGTTAATTGGTTAATCAATGATTGATGATGAATAAAATAAGAGTAATATTTAATTACAATTAGAGATCAGTTAAGTCAGATATAGTTACTTAAAATATTTTCAACTGTTTAGTGTTATTTTCAATCAGATCTTTTTTCCACAGGTATCGAAAAAATCCCACAGAAATGTCTAACTTTCGCGAATCCAAAATTGATGTATTTAGATAAAATTGTTTCATTAATTGTTCTTCAGGTTATTATATCAAATGAACAAAGCTTTATAGAGTTGAAAGGGTGAAAAATGTATGATAGAGCTTTAAATCATTCTAAGAAATTTGAGAGCAGGTACTATTACGAACTAAATACTGGCAACAGGAAAATGGAACCTCCCCATCGAATCACATCGTTTTTATTTTCGATTTTACAAAATTTACATTTTTATACCTGTCATCTCATGAGGGAATGATATCAAACTTATAGCGTATATTTAATTTAATTTTTCGTTCCTTTTATTAGAGAAAGGAAAAATAAAAAAATAAAAAACGTGAGTCACTTTGCAACTGAACCTACGGCATAGCCTGAACTGTTACATTCTTACATTACAAGTCTAAACACTTCAGTTGTTTTGACTTCATTTATGCCAGACGCCATGATTTAATCACTATTCAAAACTTATTTTGATTTGAATTTTCTCAATAATTGTAGGACAACTTAAATAAATAGACACAAAAGTTATCTTGAAAATATTTTGTTAATTTTTTTAAAATCAATTTTAAGTTTTAAAAATAAAATTTTTCTAAAGAAGGTAATATTTTGGAGAAAAACGTTTAGTAGTAATGTTACTAATTTACTACTTTATTACGTCATCTACTACTTTAACTATATTACGACTTTTCTCTTTACTCATATGTAGAGGAATTGATGATAGTTATGATAGTTATAATGCAGTTAGCATTTACTGCGCGTTTATATATTTTTATTTTTACAACAAAAAAAATCAATAGACGAAACGAGTTTATGCAACCAAGTAAGAAAAGGTTTTGAATTCTAATGCGAATCAGACAAAGGAAAATTTTCAAGTAGACTTTAAATATGAGCATCTGGCAATAGTATCAAAAAAACGAATGATTCCAAATTTAATACTTTAATATAAATTTCATATTGTATTTAAATAACTAAAAATGATGCAACTCGAGTATAAAATATCATTTCAGTGATTATAAAATATTTTATGTTTTTTTTAAAGTTTACAACATTTTAATTATCAATATATTGTCAGCATAAGAGAATAAAAAAAGCGAAGTAATTAAAATTTCTAATGACAATTACGAAAATAAACAAATTAAATTTATTTGAAATCCTTTTTTGTGGAATAAAGCAATTTTATAATAATAATTTTAAAATAAAATCACAGAAATTGAAATGCAAAATAAATATAAATTAATCTAAAATTTAAAATGCAAATAATTAAGAATATCCAAATTTTTCAATATTTAACCCAAAATTAATTTTGAAAATTCTTTTGGATTTAAAAAATCTTGCTAAAATTTGCCTAGAAATACTTTAACTTACTTTTACTTATCGTCAATAAAGGTCTTATTTTTAAAATTTATTTTTTAATTTAGGGATTTTTCACTCAAGATTGAGACATTTTTAATACACCAAGTAAAAATAGCAGTAGGTAATTCTTGCATTTTTATAAGATAAATATTTTTTTTTTAAATTTTGACTGTTTTGTAAAATATAATTTTTTAATTGAAAAAAAAACTCATTTTCAACATTCTATAAATAATTAAATAGAAAATAAAAGCTAAGGGTTGTTTACTTACGAATCTTCTTGTCCTTCAAAAAGAAACGAACTTTTTCGTTTGCATGATAGAATCAATCCTGTCAGTAATTATTCATGAGTTCAACTGACCAAATGCCATGACAGACTATCAGTCAAAGTAAATACAGACAGTGTCATAGAAACTTTTGAAAGGTAAAGAAGTCATGAAAACAAACCAAATATTGCCGCCGAAAAAAAAAAGAAAGAAAAACAATTCGAAAAAAACTCATGAGCAGGTGATTCCATTCGTTTTAGAATCAGAAAAGAATAAATTAAAAATCCATCTGCTCAGCGTTATTCCATAATAGGATTTTTTTTAATTATTTCATAATGGATTTTAAAATAATTTTTAAAAAACTTTTTAAAACTAAATGAGAATCCTGCCGAGATTTTAAAATGCAAAAATCAGTCTTTAACCGAAATTAACTGCTATCGATGTAATAAATGGCATGCAATAATTTAAAATGGCGGCGCCGTTTCCTCTTTGAATGATTATCGTCTGCAATTGCAATTATTTTTGCATCTGCTATCGAGTTTATAAATCTTCTTGCTACATTTTTTGTTTCAATTAAAGAATGAAAAAAAATTAATTTAATTGATGACAGTCGCAAAAGTTCATAATAAAACCTTACACCACTAACTTAGTAACTAAATTATTTTAAGGCTGATACTAGCCTTTTTCTTTCACATTAATATCAATTTGTTTCAAGCGGGGCTCATTTGATAGATCAATCGGACAGTTCAATTACATTTATCCATTTATCTCCTGCTTAAAGACTTCTTCGATTCTCGCGTCATGTATAAAAAATAAAAAATAAATAAACATCTCTTGAAGGACCTGTTCCAGTTAAACGTTTGAAAGAGACAATAAATTTTTCGTCAATTTCAGCTGCCCAAAAATGTATTATATTCGTATTAAATTGATTTTAAATCGTTAATTTAGATAATAGATCCCCCCTTTCAAATGTTTATGACAAAAATTATCGATCGAAATTGTTTTATTTAATAATAATCAACTCCAGTAATGCGAATCTCATTTCCTAAAACAATTAATACTGTCAAAAATAATATGTTAAATGCTTATTTATTTATTTGTTGTTTATTTTTAAGAAAGGAAATTAAACGGTTTATTAAATAAAAACTCTGTAATGACTATGATTAGAATATATATTAACTTTGGTTTAATATTCTGTCAATTAAAGTTTTTATTTTGGTAACTTGAATATTCTATTTTGCTGTGCGTTCAGAAATAATTTGATGTATTTAATTTTGAGATGAATAAATAACGAAAATTTTAGTGCATTCATAATATACTAGTTATCTTAAAATTATTTTCCGTTTTTATATCTCATTCTTAATAATCTTCTTAAAATGGCAAGAAAAACAAAAGCTATGAAAAAGTTTTCACTGAAAAGATATCAATTAGGTCATAATTAAAGATAATTTATTAAAAAAAATAAGAGTTTGCCCTTTATTCAAGATTAAAAATGCATCAAATTTTTTTAAAAAATCTATTTTTATTAATAAAGATGTAACAAAAATATTAAAAAAGAACTTAAAACTATTAATTATAGCATCAGTTAAAAAGAGGATGAATGAAAAGTTGCACACGTTATTCAAAATGTTTTTAGTAAAATTTACAAAAAGTTTATATTTATTTACACAAATCAATATTACACTTTAATCACATTTCGGAATACCTTGACGTTATTCTTATAATAGTTGTCGTCGATGACAACATTATAATGATCAAGGTATGAGCCAATTTTTACTCACATTACAGTGTGCCAAGAAATTCTGTTTTTGAAATTCATGAAGCATTCTGCATTTGTTAATAGCTAATTAATTGATAAATTGTACTCAAACTTCAGATGACATGAGATTTTCATTTATGGTTTAGATGCAAATTTAGTGTTCTCTCTGTAATAGAGCATATAAATTTTTTTTAGCAAATTGAAAACTTTACATATTGTAGCCGTAGAAAATAAGGATTTCTTTATATCAAATTTACATTTTAATATATGAATGAGTTCGTAAGGATACTTAATAAAATATAAGCTAAAAATAAATAAAATTCCTATAAATTAAAAAAAATATTATGATAAAAATTTTATTAAATTTTGTATTAACATTAAAAAATTCCTTTGTAATTTTTGTGAATAAGTTAAAAATGAAATCACTATTTGGAATGAAATTAATTCCTATTTGGAAGAAGGTAATCGAAGTGCACGTAAATGAAAATTGAATCTTCTTCTAACAGAATCATTATCTCCTTTTATTTATTTATTATTATACTTTATCCATTTAATCATTTTATAATCCCCTTTTTATTTTATTATTTTCCCCTTTATTATGCACTAATTTACACATTGAAATTTTTATATTTATTTCCCTTAAAAATGAATATGAAATCTCATTTGGGTGTAGATTTTCAGCTTGAATGTGTAACTGAAAAAAAAAGTGCATTTCATTCTAAAATTATTTTCTTTTTTACTTTTTATTATACAAAATTATAAAAAAAATTATTATAAAAATAAAGCTTCGGGATTTTGCAGAATTTTCATCTTTGAGACTTTCTTTCTCAAAAAAAGCAGAGAAAAAAAAGATTTGGGAATTATGTCAATCTAGCAATTTACCTTGTATGAACGCGGTAACATGAAAACGGATCGAACTAGATAAATGAAATTTGATATACAGACCTTTCATCCTATTGTATATCCGTATCTGTCATATCTTGGATAAAATCTATGGATATCAGACATTGGGGGGGGCTGTCTCTTTGTTCTTCTGCGTATATTCGTCAGAACAGAACAATTAATAAATGCACCGCCTAGATGGAAAGAATTTGCTTATGATTTTATCATTAAAATCGTAATCATGCATGCTTAGTAATATTCAGCTAGATCCATCACCTGGTTAACTGTCCAATTAGGATACAATTACTTACAAATGGAAGGAGCTGAGCAAATGGATTTCTTTTATGATTTTATCACCAGAATATTAGATATCTATGAAACTCTGTATTAAATCCGTTTACTGATTGATTAAAAGGTTTTGGATAGGATAATTTACAAATGGAAGAAGCTGAGCAAATGGATTTCTTTTATCATTTTATTACCAGAATATTAGATATCTATGAAACTTTGTATTAAATCCGTTTACTGGTTGGTTAAAAGGTTTTGGATAGGATAATTTACAAATGGAAGAAGCTGAGCAAATCGATTTCTTTTATGATTTTACCACCAGAATATTAGATATCTATGAAACTCTGTATTAAATCCGTTTACTGGTTGATTAAAAGGTTTTGAATAGGATAATTTACAAATGGAAGGAGCTAAATGATTGAATTTTTACATATGGTTTTATAACCAGAATTATAAATTTGTGGCAAATTTTGAGTTTATTCCGTTAACTATTTGACTGTCTTTTTGTTTATACGATAACTCACAAATGGAAGAAGTTGAGCAAATAGCTTTTTCCGCATGGTTTTATCACCAGAATTGTAAATAACTGCGAAATTTTGAACTAAATCCATTTACTGGTTGATTGCCTGTTTATAGATACGGTTACTCACAAACGGGTTTTTTATACGATTTTATCATCAGATTATATCTTTTATCATCAGAATTTTATATATCTTTGAAATTTTTGACTAATTCTGATGACTGGATGACTATGAGTCTAACTCCTAAATGGAAAGTAGACAATTGAACTTTTATGTAGTATTATTGCTATAATTAAAATTTATCAAATTTTGAATTAAATATATCGATTGCCCGTTTGTAAACATGTGAGTTGGACAAATGAACCTTTTATGTTTTGTTTTTACCAAAATTTAAAATATTCATCAAATTTTGGAATTCAAATCGGTCGAATGTCTGTTTCTAAACACAATAACTCATAAATGGTTGCTCTTCTGTGAGATGTGTGACTGTGCCTCCCTATAAAAAGGGGCTGTGCAAACAAATGTGGTGAGTGTGTAGCTAAGTCATACTCTTGGCCATAACTGGCGCTAATTCGAAAACAAGAGACGCTCCTTTCGGCTTAAATATGCTGCTGTATCAGCGGGGGGCTTGTCCATCGGCAAGTTCCATAAGTAACAACTTCATTGTCTATAGGGAAAGTTCCTTTAAACGAGAATATATATAATAAGGTTTCTTTAGATAAAAAAGGCATGTCTTTTTCTGTCCAATTTCTCTCCATTATATGTAGAAACAAAACGCGAGTCGGCTTTCTGACACAGCGGTAGCGCGTCTTCCTCGTGTTCTGGAAATCCCGGGTTCGAGTCCTGATTTGGGCATGATTGTTCTTCTGTGTGCTATCTATGAGATGTGTGACTGTGCTTCCCCCCAGTAAAAAGGGGCTGTGCAAACAGATGTGGTCAGTGTGTATCTAAGTCGTACTCTTGGCTCTATTTGGCTCTACTTCAAAAACAAGAGACGATGTTTTCGACTTAAATCTGCTGCTGCTGTATCAGCGGGGGATTTGTACATGGCAAATGCCATAAATAACAACAACAACTTCATTATACATAGGGAACAATTCATTCTAAACGAGAATATAGTACATAATGATGTTTCTTTGGATAAGAAAGACATGTCTTTTACTGTCCAATTTCTCTCCGTTATATGAAGAATCAAAACGCGAAACCCAACAGATTTTGGAAATATATGAGAAAATAAGATGGGAAAATTTTCCCTCTGGTTTGTTAAAGAACTTATTCGCCTTGAAATGCAATTTTCCGATTCGCAGTCTCACTACGAAAAGACATCATTAGCGAGCTCTATCTCCAGCTCTCTCTCTCCAGGTCCGGAATGACAGAATAAATCTCTGACCTCCGAGGTCTCGAGAGCATAAAAAAACGACGGAATCACGTCGCACAGGCTCCATAAATCAAAGAATGCGACATCAGGAACATGTTGGAATAGATGAAAAGAAAAAGAAAACACTCACAAAAGAAACCAACTGTAAAAAAGGGCAGAGAGAGAGGAGAAAAAAAAGGTGTTCCGTTCAAGAGATTCTACGCACGCGAAGTCAGGACTTTTTCGTCCCTCGACGTGTCATTCCAGTGATCCCAGGCCCTTGGATGTCACCAAGATTTATTGCGCATGCCCGCTTGCCATTTCTAATTCCACCGACTACGATTCCAAACCAGAAATCATGTTAGCATCAGCTCTGATCAGTAAAAGCACAGGGTTGAGTTACTTCCAATCTGTATTCCGTGAAGGGTTGAAGGGGGAAGGGCGATTGAGAAGATACATTGTTTTCTTTATCTTGGGCATTCAGTGGGCATTAATAGAATAGTACAAAGCTACATGAGTTATTGTAATATGTGGAATGGAATGTATGCTGCTGGTTATATGAATCATATTGGAAATTCAAGTTTTGGAGCTTTTTTGAAGCAATGAACTCTTATAGGAAAATAGGAATTCACGACCTGAAAAAGATAATTTTATTCGGCATATATTTACTGCATGACTTTCAGAATCTTTTTTTAAAAAATTTAACCCTTTTGCAGTCCGAAAAATAATTAGATGCAAATTATTCACCTAATACAGAGATTTGTTTATAGCTATGAAAAATAAATACACATAATTCCTTTAAGTCGAATTTCTTTGAAAAATTAATCTACATCTTTTAACCATTATGTAGGCGTTTTTAACAATTAAATTTGAAAAATAAATAAATAAAACGTCAAAATGGTGCACAGTCTTGAATGTCGAGTCACAATCGACATCGGACCGCAAAGGGTTAAAATTTAAGTTCGAATACATTTAAGTAATATTTTTCTAATGAAATAAAATGGAGTTCCTCTCTTTAAAGCATGTCTCATGCTTTAATAACATTTTTTAAAACTCCGTATTACTATATTGTAAGTTTTTTAATTATTTTTTTATCATTAAATGTTGCTCTTTCGGTTGAAATTTGAAATAATTAATTTCAATAGCATTTTTGTATTTATTAAAAGTATTTAATTTTAAAATATATTCTGCCTTTTTAATAACAGAGCGTTTCCATTACATTTTGGAATGGCCCTTGTGTTATTTCCAAATGGAACGTTAAATTTTTATTAATAATAAATTAACAAAATAACAAAACAAATCCATTATTATTTCAGTAATAATAATGGATTTGTTGAGCTGTTACATTATTATTTTTTAAATATTTTTGTGATCTTAACGACTTTTTCTAAAACAATATCATGTTCTGACTTGATAATAAGATGTTTACTTGTTTGTTGTCTCTTAATCATTGTAGAAAAGAGAATATCTAATTAGATATTAAACACTGGTAATTCATATGGTTTAAACCATGAGATATAAAATAAACACGGGCTTTATTTACCAGCATTAAGTTTTGCCCTCTATTAAAATTATTATGTCGCTCGAATATAAATGAAATGTTGGTCAATGTGTTAACACGTTGTTCACTGTGCATCACTCGTGATTCACACTTAACATTTAATAAGATATTCTCTTCTCTACAACGATTAAGAGACAGTAAAAGAGCAAGTATCTTGTTAGGTAAGATCCGAATCACAGCTTTGAATCACAGGAGTAAAAGTATTAAAGAACTTTTTTTTTCTGCATGCAATACGTGGCATTCTTTTGTAAAAGCGGATGATTCAAATCGATGTGAAAGTGTTGCCAATTTTCTTGAGGAAAAACGTCACTGGTTTTTATTGTTGACAGACAAACACCCATTACCGCTATTAATATTTCCTCTTCCTCAAGATGATTGGCGAGCAAATAAAGACTGGCGATTTCCAAAGTACCACTTCCTCAAAAGCGTCCAGGAGACTCGTTCCTGTACTCATCAGTGTAATAAGCCTTGGCTACCCAGCTGAACATACCGACGGCTCTTTGAAACCGTCAACAATGATGAGACACAGCGGATGAGCGTGATTCATTCGCGTTTTCTATTGTTTTCAACAATTGAGTAGGTTTCGCTAATTGGATGCATCATCGTCATCAGGGTTTGCTGATGATACCAAATGAAGAAAACGTGGTGACTTGTTATTGACGTTTGGAATGTGGTTTTGAGAAACACAGACGTAATCACTAACTTTAGTATTTTTCTGGAAGGAAGATTCAGCTGAAGGTACAGCATTTAACAGGTTAAATTCTTTATGAGAGTTACTAGATACTTTATCCAATATAATATGTGACTTCAATTTGTAGTGTTTTTCTCTGTGACCTTAAAAATACTCATACATTATAATTATAACGGAAATATGTCAGAATAAAGAATAATATGTAAGATTTTTTCAGCAAAATTCCGGAAAAAGATAAATAATATAAAATTAGGAAATAATTGTTTTGCTATCAATTAAAATAAAAACCACACCTTATGAAATTCACGTCAATTATAATTGACAAATGTCTCTTAACTAAATATAAATAAAGATGGGCAACTCAGATTACTGATTTACAAAAAATTTATAATCATTAGCTTTTATTAATTTGTAATCAGAACCTAATAAACATTTTCGGCACAATTGAATTATTCTAACGTTAATTTACATTATTATTTAAAATTTATTTCTATAAAAGGATTATAACAATGAAAGAATTCTTGGATATGAATTATCACTGGGTAAACAAAATATAAAATTAAAATTGCATTGCTTCTAATAAACGCTCTGGCTAAAATATACACATTTTTATTTATTCAGGTACGATAATGTAGGTTTTTCAAAATTTTATATCAAAAATTAGTTTTTCATATTGTCTTTTTCCTTATTTAACCGCACTATTATTTGCATTGGTATTGGAGTATCAAATCATGAATAATTTGCTCCAACGTCAATTTTATATAACTAATAATTACTTCCTCCAAGTTTAAGTTAATTGTTTTTTAAAATTTTTACCATGGTAATGGTGTATAATTTGATTAACTCTTTAATGTAGAATTAAAGCATACGTCAAAGTTTCAAGCCTCAAATTAGTGCAAATGCATAATCTCAACATTGTTAAAATATTAAAAATATTTTAATATTATTGTACTTTTTTAGCATTTATTAATTGATGAAACTGCAAATATTGCTTAACGTATTTATTAATATTAGCATTAATACTCTTTCAGAATCTGTTTTCAGCTTGCCATTTATTGCTAGACTTAAGTAGAAAATATGATTTAACTGTATCTACAAACAGATATTCATATAAAATGTGATATCGAATGTGCACGAGAATTTAATATTTATCTTCGTTTCTGCAATATTTTGACCCGATTTTCTCTAAATATATCATCAGCTAAATTAACGAAGCATCCAACTAATAATTAAATAGAAATAAACATATTAATATAATATTTGGATTGTTAGATTTCGTTTTTAGTCCTTTGTCAGCCCCCCCGAAGGTACCCGGATAAAGCATGAAATTGTATAACCGGACCACCGCAACAACAACACTGTTTTGTATCGTAGTTGAGTCCTGAGGGCGATCACCAGCTACAGTACAACATTTCCCTGAGGAAGTGCGTTCCGTCATCGGTAGGAGCTGTCAGACTCACCACCTATTTGTGTAGTCTCAGGTTGGAAAGATTCAGCTCATCCTCTTTTCGAAGTGCCCCTCGGAGGGATTGACTTACAAATACATCAAATTACAAATTTTATGATCTTTAATTCACTAATTAAATCATTAGAAAAATTAATAAAAATTAAGTGACAAAATTATTAAGACACCTATGAGTATCTCTACTGCCTTTTCTTTGTTTATTTTCTTATATTAATAAAATAACAATTACTGCCCCCCAAAGAATGGTTTATCTAATAAGGAGATTAAATAAATACGAAGAAAAAAGTATTTGACTATGCTGTAGTTTTACCTTTGTTAAAGGTTTCATTAAAAACAACTCAGTCCTTTAAATTTTTTTAAAAAATTAAACTATAACATGATCATTAACTTTTTTTTTCTCTTAAAAACACTTTTCCTTTAAAAAAAGGTAAATTAAGTGTGTTTTTTTTTTTCGAATTCAAGGTGATGTAAAGAGTAGAGATTCATCAAAATTTCGAGTTCGAATTATTTGACAATTACTTGAAAGTAATAAGCATTAAGGCTCAAAAATAAATTGTATGGTAACATTACACATCAATGTAGATGAAGAGTGATTTTTTATAGAAGCTTTCACCTACATTTATCCAAACAAGAAAAACAAATTAACTCTAACTTTAAAAAAATCATTTCATATTTCCGCTTTTATGATTATTTTAAAGCATTCATCATCATTTTCCGAGCGTCTCATATCTGCGAATTTTCTTTCAAAACGCATGCATGAACATGTTGTATCCAGACTTCCATAAATCAAAGAGACAAAGCATAAATGAATGGAAGTTTATCCATTAATAAAGACTCTCGTTCGTGCATTTAATTCATTTATTCACTTTCCGTGAATGACATCCTACAACTATTTCTGCCTTTGCAAAAATATGCTCAAATAAATAAACTCAGGTTCCGAAAAGTGACACGCAAGTCTAGTTAATTTCCTATCTATTTCTAAATAAATGACTATTGAACCGTGACTCCTTCACCCCTTTGAAACCGAACAGGACGTTTCGTAATTCAACCCACGAGTCAAATCTAAAAACTGGTGTTGTTTTTTCCCATCTCCTCACAAACATCCAGCTAGACAAATCCAGAGCGTCGCACCTAAGGTCAGACGTCCCCAAACCGTTGCTTGTTTGTTAGCAGCCTTAAAAGCATTCCAAACCGAGGCATCACGTCCTCCTGTTTTATTCTGGGCAGCAGACCATGAACCAGCCGTTTTCAAGAATAAAAAAAAAATGGAACTTGGCGAACGCTGTTTGACATAACACGCGCAGACTGGGCATTGTTCGCGACAACTACAAAAATAAACAAACCGACGGGTATGGGCTTGGAGTGAGGTTTATCATCCAGACATCTTGTCCGCCTTTACCCTCCCTGGACCATCCCCTTAAAAGGTTCCTCTTGAAGAATCCGAACAATACCACAGCAGAATAGGCAACAAGGAACTACATAAATAAAAAAAACTGAGGACTAAACGGCCGTCCTGACGGCAGAATAGACATCGGGGTCGGTCTATTCTCCCCCACCTTCTTTGCTTAACTGACTTTTGACTGTGGCTTTTATCGGCTTGGTCATCTTTTTGTGGAAAAGAACTCCATTACCACATACTGAGTGGTCGCGGTCAAAGCAGTTTGTTGATACAGAGGAAGCGTTTTGTTCCCAGGTAGGGACAAGTGTCCAAAGGTGAGAAAGAGGGTACTGACCTGTCCGAAGGGTTTTAGAGAACATCTTCCCTGTGACTTATCTCACTGGGTATGTAAAAGCTGTCATGTAAGAAAAAAAAAACGAGATTGCAAAATAACGTTTTATTTCTTATGGGGGAAAAATGAGATTTGAAAATAAAGTGTTATTTTTTATGGAAAAAAAACGAGATTGCAAAATTACGTGTTATTTCTTATGAAAAAAAGAGAGATTGCAAAATAACGTGTTATTTCTTATGGGGAAAAAGAGATTGCAAAATAAAGTGTTATTTCTTATGAAAAAAAATGAGATTTGAAAATAAAGTGTTATTTTTTATGAAAAAAAAGAGAGATTGCAAAATAAAGTGTTATTTCTTATGAAAAAAAATGAGATTTGAAAATAAAGTCTTATTTTTTATGAAAAAAAAACGAGATAGCAAAATAACGTGTTATTTCTTATGAAAAAAAAAACGAGATTTGAAAATAACGTGTTATTTCACATGGAAAAAAACGAGATTGCAAAATAACGTTTTATTTCTTATGCCAGATGTAAGACTAAAGCATTAGATAAAAGATGCAACAGTTATTAAAAAGCAATTCTCAAAGCAATGCAGCAATTCTCAATTATTGGAGGCGCACCAGGAGATGAAATGTTCGATAAAAGAAATAAAACATTAAATAAAAGAACAAAAGGGATAATGAAACTTAGATAAGAAACAACATTTTCTTAATATAAGAATGATGTTATCAAAATATGATTTACAGGTGTAAAGGACTGTGAAAAAATGTAAATTTAGTTTTCTTAAAAGCATTTATTGATTGAAATAAAATAAAATATTATTTACAGAATTGAAAAAAATTTAAAGGTAAAACTAAATTTTATGTTGAACCAGAGACATTTTTATTGAATAATTCTTTGATATATTTCATAAATTAAAACGGAAAAATATTCTGTGGTACACATAAAATTACAGTGCTGAAAGATTCTATTTCTGCAATCAATTTTTTAAAAAAATGTTTGATTTCACCAAAAAGTTTTTGTATTTATCGAAGTTTTATTGCCTTCATTTCAAATTCAAATTTAAATCTTATCCCAGCAAACAAAAATTAGAGAGATAAATTTTACAATGAGCAAAATATTTTAAGACTTCTGTAATGTTATGTAACTATCGAAATTTGAAGACTAAAAATATTTTACTAAAGAAGCTTTATTAAAAAATCAAGAAGCATAAATATTTAATTGAACATTTTAGAGAGCATTACTTCTGACGAACCAGCTGATTGTCAAAGACTACTTGTAATAAATAAATGCGTATACATAATGCAAAAGTTATTTTGATACTAGTAATTTTAAATACTGTAATTCTTTCGAAGGAAAAAATCCTTTGAGAGATTATGATGAAGACTGACTCCCAAATAAAAACAGTCTGAAAATCATTGAGAAAAATTGTTTTCAACCACTAAAATCTTAAAATGAAAATGGTTTTTTTAAAGATGTCTGAAAAGTTCTGCTATATCTGCAAAAGTAGTTCCATTTCATAATTTAAAATTGTTCTGACATTGTTTATTACATTTTATAATATTACCTGCCAGTGCAATGTTTTTCTATTATATAAATTAAAAACACCTCTATGGGGAAATAACATTTAAAAAAAAAACATGAAAATGCCAGCCAAGATCCACTCAAATGGGATTCTATGAAATTTTTTTATTTTATAACAACTAGAAAAGATGGTACTTACGTATTATGCCGTCTTCGCCAATGGTCGCCAACGGTTTGGTAACTCATTGGCGACTGATTTAAATTTGACGATAAAAATTAACGGATTACACCATTGCCGGATTGCCATAATTGACGATTTAGCAAATCATTGGCAACGACTTCAAATTTGGCGATAAAGTTGGACGGTATATTACGTAAGTTCCTCTTTCATGAAGATATATTATATAAAATAAAATGATTTATTGTTATTTAATTTAATTAGTGACATAATTAGTTATATTTTTTTACTCACATATTTCTTCGTTGTATTCAAAATTTCGAGAACAGAATCATATTCTAATTCATCCCCAGCGAGATTAATTCTTCTGAATAATGTATTTTCATCTTTATTATTAGAACATCAGCTATGAAATTATATTTCACAGTTTTTAACTAACATACCAGCTTAAAGTGTAAAAAAAAATTCTACGTTTTGACAAAAGAATAATTTATCTTTGTAACATTGGCAAAATATTATTTTGATATACTTTGCTGAGATTATATATTTACAATTATAAAAAGAAAAAAAAAGACTTGCCATACCCATCGTTTGCCGGTTTCCTGGCATAGGGGTAGCGCGCCTTCCCCGTGATCTGGGCGACATGGGTTCGAGTCCCGATTCGGGCATGGTTGTTCTTAATCTGTTCTATCTGTAATCCGTTAATTTTTATCGTCAAATTTAAATCAGTCGCCAATGAGTTACCAAACCGTTGGCGACCATTGGCGAAGACGGCATAATACGTAAGTACCATCTTTGAATGTGCCCACTTATAAAAAGGAGTTGTGCAAGCGATTGTGATTCGTGAGCAACTGGTCCGTATGTAATGTATTTCTGAATCGTGTTGTCTTCTTCCGTAAGCCCCCCCCCCCAGTGATATTTAGTGGTTCACGCGGATTTCTAAATATTCAATTAAAAAAATTCCCATTGTTTGTTCTTAAAAGTGAGGACACAATTATAGGTCATTATTAGAAATGTTAGGCTTACATTTGTCAGTATTTGCAATTTTAAAAACCATTATTAGATCTATCATCCGACTAAATTATTGCCAAATTCGTACAATTCTCAACATTCTTTGTTTCTGCAACTGTTTCTATCTATTTAGAAGTAATTAACCACTTAGAAAAAGTAGCTATATAAATCTTGTGATGAATCAGATTTATTCAATGATTAAAGAACACTTAGAACCAGCGAAGCATTTTCATTATACAAATTCCCCCACGAGACAGTCCAACCCGAATGCATATTAAAAATCAGTTGTCAGCTTTTAATGATAGCTGCAAATCTGAAGTCCTAATGAACTGGATTTTAGATCACAGTGTTTCATTCCGCAAAACACATTCCTTTCAATCTAAAAACCACCCTCCACCCTGACCCCAACGCCTCAGGGGCATTCTCTCCACATGTTGCATCTCCTCCCCTCTCTCTTGCCGCCCCTTTTTTATTTTATGTTATTTCGCGCAGCCCCTCCTATCCGAATTCTTAAAAACTACTCCCCACCCCACCCCCGAGTAGCTCCTTTTGAGAACCGGTGACAGTCGGTTTGACTGATGAGCTGCATGGAAGTGAATGACGAAACCCAAAAGGTAATAACCAAATTAAAATACCCATTACAAGAGTGTCTTTGTGGAGCGAATACCGTCGCTTAATTTCGTTCCTACCCCCATCCAACTTTTTATTCTTTTTTTATCCCCCTTCTATTGCTTGTTTATTTCATTTTCTCGATAGATTTTTGCGGCTGCCCTGAGGGTCAGCCAACGACTAATAAGGTATGAGATTTTTTTTCCCCCACAACCGAGTAGCTTTTCAATGCCACAACGCTTAATGTGTGGACCATCAACTGCAAATAAATGAAGGCTGGATTGGAAGTTCTCAGTCGTGAGCAGAACAGTATGGATGATTAAATAACATAAGTTGAAAATGATGAAAAATGATTAATTTAATAACGGGTCTTTAATAAGTCGGTAGGTTTTTGTATAAATGCCAAAAATAAGGATGATTCATTGTAAATTACAGTATCTCACCAGAGGTGATTACATTTCTGTCCACACTGCTATCTCAACATCAGCAAAATTCAGCCTTATGAAATTGAATTCATATTTTTTCATTATAATATTATCAAAACTCATTTATCAAACTAGTAAGGCCTAATGAAAAATGAGGTTGCAATTTTTATGTCACCTATTACCATTTAAGTTAAAAATAATAAAAATAAGGTTGCCTCTTTTATGTCAACTGTTGCCATTTAAGTTAGCAATAATAAAAATAAGGTTGCCTCTTTTATGTCAACTGTTGCCATTTAAGTTAGCAATAATAAAAATAAGGTTGTATCTTTTATGTCAACTGTTGCCATTTAAGTTAGCAATAATTAAAATAAGGTTGCCTCTTTTATGCGAACTGTTGCCATTTAAGTTAGCAATAATAAAAATAAGGTTGTATCTTTTATGTCAACTGTTGCCATTCAAGTTAGCAATAGTTAAAATAAGGTTGCCCCTTTTATGCCAACTGTTGCCATTTAATTTAGTAATAATAAAAACCGAATCAAATACACGAAAAAGAATCGCTAGAAAAAAGGGAAAAGGTGAGGCAATGAAATTAGGAATTTCGCGATAAGGAATACCATCGCTTAATAACCCTTAATTAGAATATAAAGAATAATATGCATGATTCTGGATTTCCTAATTTGATTCTTATCACAATTGCTAAGAAGAAAAACTCCGAATGGGACAGAGAATAAAGTTTTTTGTATTATTTTGATTGGACTTTTCTTCAAATAGAGAAAAATTCTCGAATAACGATTCTAAAAATTTGAAAAAGATAGTGGGATGATCTTGTTTATCGAAGGAATTCTGGAACCAGTTGTTATTTTGTTTTGGGGATATATAGGCATTTTTAAAAAGATATTTCCCAAAATCTAGAGTAATTTACTAGACGTAATTTGTCAGAAGTGCAAAACAATTTTTTAGCAACAATTATTTGCCCTTTTCAATAATGTACTGACTTTTTAGAACGATTAAAAACGACATGATTACAAAAAGGGCAAAATTTCATTCGAAGCAGCACAATAGCAAACAAAAACTCTCTGGATTAAGGTTAAATTTTAAAATTTAAACCTTAAGATTCGATTACTCAAAGTCACTATTACAACTACTTGTATGCCAAATTTCGTGGCTATAAGATCGATATATTTTGTTTGTAACATCAAACTTACACATCATGCCACGTTAAAAATGATTTATTTACTATTATTACTTGTGCAAACAATACAAAGGATGTTTCTAATGTCAGTATTAGTAATATTTCTATTCACTAAATTCAAATCTCTAAAGGAAGGTTTAAAAGGAATTGTTGTTTTTAATCAAATTATTAACTTTAAAAACAATGCAAAGGATGTTTCGAATGTCAGTATTAGTAATATTTCTGTTCACTAAATTCAAATCTCTAAAGGAAGGTTTAAAAGGAATTGTTTTTGTTTTTAATCAAATTATTAACTTTTAAAAATTTAAATTCTTTATCATCTACACTTTGACTATTAAAGTTATCTGACTACTGTATTTAAAATTTTTGGCATTTAAACCTATACTTTAGTGAAAAAAGTCATTAATTTAAAACACAAAAATTGGGACAACGAGAATTAAAAATCTCATGTTACTTTTACATTCTTATGCATGTCGAAGCAACAATAAATGTTTCAAAAAGAAACACGTTAAGAATTTTAGATAAAATCGGAAATTAAATTGTTAAATGTGTACATTTTTTACATTCTTTTGCATGTTGGAAGTAACAATAAATGTACCGAATCGAAACATGATAAGATAAAATCCTTATTTAAAATGTTAAATTTGTACATCTTGACCAATACAGGAAGGCCATTAAATACATTTTCGTTCTTGGAAGCAGCAGTAGTTAAATTTAATTAACGGAATGAAATCGAATTTTATATACAAAACAGAAAATGTAAATAAATAAATAAATACTGCTAACAAAAAAGTACTAAAAGTCATCGAAAGAGGAGATTTCGATGTTACTGCCATTTTTATATAAAATGTTTTCGTAATTTAGTTTATGCAAATTACCTAAGCCTACGCGACAGCCGTAGAGCTCATTAATTTTAGATAGAAGACAGCTAGCATTCAGCTTTCTGATTGACTGCCGAATGCTACATCATCTTACACGAGCTTGCTTTTCTCATAGTGCTGTATTACAACAAAAAGAGCAATACTACGGCAATTCAGAAGGTTTCACAGTTCACGTAAAGATCAAATATCTGTTGTAGCATTGAGAGATACGGCTAAAAGAATAAATGAAACTGGATCTCTAAGTATTATAGCCGAAAAGCGGTATCTGTTGATACGATAATAGAAGTTGTTACACACATCAAAAATGACAGTTTACGAGTAGCAATGGAGAATATGATATGGTGGACACAGTATCTTGTGTACAAGGAAGGTCAACTGGTTGGAAAGGTAGCACGTGGGCCAGAGGACCCCCAACTCGATTATTTAAAGAGGGTTTACTGAATTTCATTTTGTATTAGCATCTTATGTTATTTGAATATTCGTGAAAATTTGCATGATATTTGTTTCATGCGTTAGTCTGTAATTATTAATTTATTATTGTTGGCTCCAAAATGGCCAAAATTTTATCTATTGGCGACTTTTGGCTCTTTTTTTTTTCAGAGTATTCCTTTTCTTACGTTATTTATAACCTTATCTGAAATTTTAGTTTCATTACGTTCGATAGCCGACATCTGCCACAAGGGTAGCCCGTCTATCACGTGATCGGGGTTCCTGGGCTCGAGTCCCGGTTCGGGCAGGGTTGTTCTGCTTCTGTTTTGTCTGGGATTTCTGTATGTAATGTGTTGTACACAGTTTTATATGCCATCGTGGGGTATTTAGTGGTGCACGGGTTCCTAAATTTTCAATCAAAAAAATATGTTTAATATTTTTAACGTCTAAGGCGGTACCATAATTTTACACCCATCTTGTATTTGCGTTTTAAAACATAACAAATAGTCAAGACAGACAATAGTCTTAAATAGAAAAAACATGTTTCAAAATACGTTTGCAAAAAATTTTGTTACAATTTTTTTTTTGAATGTCGGAATTTTTTTTTTTTTTTTTTTTTTTGCCAATTATTGAAATGGTTTATAACTCCCTTAAATTATGGAATCTGCACGGTCTTTGTCTCATGCTTTAATTTGTGATTAATAATTTATTATTTTCGGTTCCAAAATGGCCAAATCTGAACTAAACTGAACTAAAACTAAACTAAACTAACTAAACTGAAACTAAAAATCAAAAATAAGATTATTTTGGTTACTTAGGTTTTCTATCTACTGATGAAAAGTAGTAAGAACCAATATATGAACAAGGATTAATATTCAAGCTATTATAATATTGAACAGTTATGAATAAAACAGAAGGGCCATTTTCGATGCTAAATAAAAATTAGGCGAAAAAATTCTACAAAAATGGCTTTAAAAAATCAAATCAAGTAAACTTTACTAATAAATAATGAAACGATTTGCATCTTTTACATTAAAAAAACTTATTATTCAGAATAAAATGATATAATATTTTGTTACGATTAACTCCCTTCGAGTAAGTTGGTCGCCTAAGGGGGATAGCATTATAAAATATGTGTACTCTTAACCTGATTAAGAAAAGGTTTTGGCTGTAAAAGTAATCTTAAAAAACATTAGCAAAAATGGAAAATAAAATTCTTCAAAGCTATTTAATTAGTGATTAACAAATGAAAAGTATATAAAGATAATTGTAAATATTTAATAAAGTATTCCAGATCAGAGCAATTTTCTCAATAATTTTTTAACAATAATGCTTAAAAAATAGTGCTTAAATACATAAAGTAAGATTTTCTCGAAAAAATTTCAGTAAAAATTAGCTTTCTAATCAAAAGAAATGTATACGGGGGAAAAAGAAAGAAAAGGACAGAAAATATAAAAAGTAATTGTAAATTTTAATTTTTTATATATTATACAGAATTTTAAACGTATTAAATTTAACGATAATAACATTTCCGCTTTATTTATTTAGGATTAATTGAATTTGGGATTTAATTTAATTTAATTTATTTTTTAACATTGAGTTGAATTTTAATCAATTATTCTTCTGTTATTTTAAGCAACGCTTTAAAAATTGTTTTTAAAAATAAAAAGGCGTTTTCTAGCTTTGAACTTTGTTTTAATCCCAGAAAATATTTTATGCGAGGAAATGGCATGGCTAAATTCGATTCTTGCTTTTTAGCGTTTTTTGATTCCGAGTTCTGTAGTTTACAAATTCCTAGTAAAAAGCATTTTTCTGTAAATTTTTAAGGGCAATGCAAACATATTACCTTTTGTGAAGAGCAAACAAATAAATGAAATACAAATAAATAAACAAATAAAAATCAATAAATCAATAAGAATAGATAATAAAAGAAAAAAGAAAAGAAACCCTTGGAGAAAGGAAAAACCGTTATGAAAAGAATCTTTTCAAGCAAATTTACAAAAAAATACAAGAAAAAAAATAAAGAGGGAAAAAAAAGCAATTGAATTAATCGACAAGGAAGAACTACTCAATTTTTATATATATATTTTTCATCCACATTTTTGCATAAATTGACACTTACGTAAGTGAACTTACAGAATGACTTATTATGTAACGCTAATTTTTCTTTTACTTATAATTACTGCACAAAAAGTATAATATCATACATTAAATTTTAGGTATAGTTGATACGATATAGTTTTTTCTTTTTTCGAAATAAATGCAAATATTTCCTGCTGCAGCCACAAATAGCTGAGTAAAACTTTATTCAAAAATTTTCCTTCTAACACGATTGTCTCCAATTCACATCGTCCATTTCACAGCATCATTTCACCTCTCATTCCAATGATTGATAAGTGAATAAATATGAGTTTAAATTCAATACACCTCACTCTTTGCGACATAAAAAGGTAATAAAGTTTTATGATGTAAGAAATAAAATTCCCTTCATTATTCAATTGCTGTCGAGTCCCATGTTCTTCCTAATGAAATACCAAAACGCCATAAAAATGAAGGTTGATGTTAAAAGGGAAAAATATTAAATTAATACAGTGTGGAAAAAGAAATAAGCTAGAAATTTATATATTCAAAAAAGAAGCTAGTGATTCTCTTTCTAGAGAGATATGAAAAGAAAATGAGATAAAATGTGCATATAAAGAATGAAAAATGAGGATTCTAATAAGGAAATAATAAAGAATCTTAATTACTAAAAGGTTAATAGTGACGCATTTATAACGATATTTAAAAGTTAATAAAATGAGGCTTTTGTAATGATATTCAAGTTAATAAAGTGACGCGATGATTATATTTAAAAGTTAATTACTATTTTCAAAATTCGTCACCAGAATAAATTAACTGAAATCAAATATATAAATGTAATACAAAATCCTTCACAGTAATGAAAAGAATATACTTCGTATATTTTCAAAAAAATAAATACGTCCTTTAACTTTTAATTATTTCATTAATATGTGTATTTGGGAATAGAATATTAATTGTGAGCAGTAGAAATTAATGTATTTGAATAATTTAACTTAAAATAAATAAAAAAATAGTTAGAAAGATTTAACTATATAAAATATACCTTCCGTTTCTAGTTGAAATGGAATAAAATTTTCAAAAAATAAAACACATGAACTGATTACGCAAAATTTAAGCAAAATTTAAATTAATAAATTTAACAATTTGATACCGTTGAAGAATGGAGATGTTTTCATTACAAAAATCGAAAAACTAACGGATTTTTTAAATAAAAAAATTACAAATTTAAAAAAAACTACAAATTATTTTTTAAATAAGAAAAATTAAATGTTAGAAATAAAAGATTACGATTTTTTTTTGTTGCTAAATTAGAAATATATAATAAAAATTGAGCATATACGTAACTAATCATATTCTACCGAATGATATAGAATGATAAAAATATTCGTTTCTTAGAGTGTTTGGGTTTCAAAATGAATTGAAAAACATACTGCGATCCAATAATTTACAGCTTTATAGCCATATATCAGTAAAGTCAGAAAAAAGAATTCCTCACAAAATAATCCGAAATAAATTTGATAATTATTATTTTTGAATTTATTTTCATTTGTAATATACTAAAAGTGAAAAAAAATTATATTAATGAATGACATGTAGTTTGAAAATAAAAAAAGCACAATTTTTTAATTGTAAATAGCGTTTTAAAAATATACTGCTGAGTAGAATTTAATAAAAATACGTTTAAAAGACACATAATTATTTTAAATATTTTAATAATATGCTTTATACGATTGAAATGGATTTTTTTAAATAATGATTGAAAAAAAGTCAAAAGATTATACCTTTCTAACATAGATTCTTTTATTAACTACTTTTTAAATGTTATTTTACAAATTTTCACAACGACAAATCTATAAAAATTGCATATAACTACAATCAGAATAATTTCTCTTATTTTATAAATTATAAATTAATAAATTGACTTATTTTAAGCTTATTCCATTTGCCCAATGTGAAAATGCTTTAGATTTTTTTCACTTGTTTAAAATGCAAGAAAGAATTATAAAATTTTAATCCTAAAAATATAAATAAAAATTTCCAGTTATGTACAATTCAATTTTGAAAGGAAACAGAAAAAGTAACGAACTTACAAAAAATGTAATTAAAAATGTAAAAATCTTCTTGCATCTAAATTTGGCAAAAAAAAATATTAATTGAATTTTTCTTTCTCCTTAAATTAAGGAGATAAATAAGACCCAAAATTATATTAGCTGATGTTTGACGATCTTTTTACGAAAACCATTACATTTCTAACAATATTGCGTTCTTTGTAAAAATATTCAAGGATAAATGAAATTTGCTTCATCTCGCAATTATTTTTTTAATGTTAAACATATTATTTGCTTCACAATGAAAGAGTTTATTTACGATAAATTTACTAATGAAGTTTTAATAATATTTCATTTAACTATCCATTTTTCATAAATATTTCCCTCAAACTCAAGATTCTTTAATGCTTTTTAATAAAATACAGTCACTGTAAGTATTAAATAATTAAGAAAATAGCGACGATCATGGGTTAAAAAAAAGAATTAGGACAAAAATGCAAAAAAGTAAGTGCAGAAACTATTTAAATAATAATGAAAAATAAATACTGCCAAAATAAAAAAACTGCCTAAATGTTTAAAAAAAATGTAATAATTTTTGTGAATACTTTTAAAAGTATGATTTAAAAATTAAAGATTATTAAAGTATTTAAGGTATTAATTAAAAATAAATAATCTTGAATTGCCGCTTTACCTGTTTATTAATTTTAAATCCTAGTCTCCAAAATTAAATTTCCTACGATAATTTTTTTTTAAAAAATTCTTTCATTTTCCAAATTTATTTTCTAAACAGAAATTTCAAAAAAAATTGGTGAATTAAAATTTTAAATTTTGAACTACACATCTCTTTTAACTATTTTTGGGATCATTTAATATTTCAGAAACTCAAAAAATTTTATTTTACAAGGAATGTTTCTGAAGCTAAACTCGTAAAATTAAATGCTCTTTTTTTGCGGCAAACTTATAAACATATTTGTTTATGTTACGAAAAATTTTATATTTCAAAGTCATATTTTTATCAATAAATCGCATTAATAAATTAAATTTTAATGAACTGTGAGATTTCCTTCGTTAAAAATGATTTAAAAAACTATTTAATGATTTAATAATAAAACAACAACGTATTTCCACAAGCGTTGTAGATTTCAAATTCTTTTCGTTGTAATAAACGTTTGCTTTCATTTAAATTCAGAATTTAGATTTCACCTTTTTATTATAATTCCTAATACTTTTTTTATTAAATCACCTCTATAACGAAATATTCATTCTTACATTCTTCATTTTTATATTCTTTTCAAGAACTGATCTATTTTTCTAAATAGATGACAAGAGCATAATTTGACTTTTATTTAGAAGACTAGTAGATTAATATTTTTGTTATTATCATGTTAAAATATGATGTTATTTTGGAAATGAGATTTGTGGCGTCAACAAAAATCGGTAGGCGAAAAATAATTTTAAAAAAATCGTAGTCGAAAAATAAAACAATCTGCAGGTAAAAAAAATATTAATTAAATTTTATTATCGGCCCAAGTATCTAAAAAAATCAGCCTGAATAAAGTGTTTCTAGTGCATTTACAAAAGCTCTGATTACAAAAAATAAGTTAATAACTACAGCAAATAAAACCGAGAAAAATGTCATTTTGTGCAGGTGATCATATGAAATGAAATAAATAGGAAATGTGATAATTTTTAAAACAATAAATGCGAGACAAAGTTTTTTTATGATCGTTTGCAATACTAAAGTGACTCATTCAATGAAACCATTAAAATGAATAGAAATATAATTTAACTCGCACGAGCACGTGGTACTTGGCCGTTCAATAAATGATGTTCTGACATGATACATTGAAATATGTATAGCAGATTTAATTTAAATCTTTATATAATTTTAATGTTGAACATATGAAACTTTTGTTCGATAACATATTTTAACATTATTATTAAGCTTCAACGTATTTAATTGATACACAAAATAGGCAGTAGGCTATGATTTGAAGTATTTTTTCAGTGGAATAAAAGAAAATATTAATGCCTGACGCAAACATTTGAAAAAAAAAAAACTTATAAAATCTTAATTTCAGGATTGAATTCATTCAAAGCCTTTCTTGAAAGACTAGAATTTTAGCAAAGAATTCGCCTTTTAGTATGAAGCAATATACATAAAATAATTTTAAACGTTTACTGAAAATGCATATATAGCCGATTACACAAAACACTTTTATTATCAATAAATAAAATGAAAAAAAAGCACCAGTTTTTCTGTTGTTATATTATCATAATGAAAATTTTTGTTCAGATTAAATATATGTGCATAAAAAGTGAGTAAACGCAGGTTTAAAAATCATTTAGCTAACATTTCAGTCATCTTTATTTTAGGAGATAAAAAAAAGTTGGACATATATACAATGTTTCTGATAAATGATATATTTTAATATGCCTGTCGAGTCTCAATTGGATGTTAACAATCTTTAATTCAAAGTTATTTTCCATAATTTTTTTCTTAATTAATTTCTAACATTTTTCTTAATAACTGATTAATTCATAATAACACATAATTAAAATCTCATTTTATGAAGTGAGGTCTAAGGATAGTTTTAACTATCCTTTTAATGAATTAAATATGTTTGGATAATTCTAAAAATACGTTTATCTGAAAGAAATTAGAGAAAGATGTAACACACGAAAAATGAAAGTACATTTTTATTATATTTATTCTAAAAATGTAGGATATACTATTTTATAGTTATTACGGATGTTAATATCTACTTTGCTATATTGTTTGTACAACGGCATTTTCCCTTTTTCATAGAATTTTAAGACAATAAATACTTTTCTTCCAATTACTTAAAGTTTTTTTTTTCTTCTTTAGAATAAGTCAGAAGCATTTTCTAGAAAGTTGTGATAAGACAGATATCAAATTTATACAAAATGACTCATGACTCAAATTTATAGTTTATATAGTCATATAAGCTATACACTTTCTAATTTCAAAGACATATAAAATAATTTCAATTATTGAAAGATGATAAACTCTATTAGACTTTTCTTAAAATCACTGATTTAAAAGTTCTGTAGTATAGTAGCCAAAAAAGATGCAAAATATCTTTTTAAAAAATTCTTTGAAACTATATATTTTATTTTGGAGTATTTTTAAAGATGTTTCATTTATTCTAATTTCAATTTTTCATTAACTTTTTTCTTATTATAGTATGAAAATACATTGAAGCAAGAATGAGCAATGTTTGGCAATTTTACTTAACATGTAATTTTTTTGAAGTATTTTAAAGAATAATAGTGAATTCTTCTTAAAATTATTTGTTTTTCTAAGTTAAAATGATTGTCTAAAAAAATCGTACCAAAAACATATATTCAGGTTTATTTTATTTTATAAAAGAAGTCATTCATTTAAATTTTATAATAGCAAACATACTTTTAAATTTTTTACAGCAATACCTTTTAGACTTTATAACCTTTACACCTTATTTTAATTAATATATATGTTTTCTCAAATTTATTTAATTTATATATATGTTCTTCAGCATATATAAGTTAAAGTACGGTAATAAAATTGAAAGCATGATTTAAAATATAAAAGATTATAGAGTATTAAAGTATATATGTTTAGAAATAATTACATTTTACTTTAAAAAAGCATCGTTTTGAAGAGAAATAATTAAGAATGTACTTGCGGTTTCTAACAAATTGTTTTTCATTTTATTTCTTAATACATATTGATGAATTAATTCTGCTTTATTTGTAATTAAACATTTGTATTGATAATAAAATGAAGATAAAAAGAAATTTAATTTTTTTGTTATCTTTTTACTAATTTCAAATCCACTATCCCTATAACATATGAGAATAAAATTAAGTTATAATTTCGAAAATATTTTTTTTAACTATCTAGAAATTAAAATGGTAGCTTTCATTTAATCTAATCTCATGAATTGGATCATATTAAGTATATGAAATCATCTAGATTTGACGATTCCGATTGCAGTATACAAATATTAATTTTTCATCAGTTTCAATTCCGATAAAAATTTGTTTCATTGAATTATAAAATTTGAATATATATCTCTATCTCTGAATAAATAAATACCCCTTTTGGTTATCTATTTAAATCAAATATCAAAACGAAATTGTATATTATTTACAGCAAATGTTTTTTTAAAGTTCAATCTGATGTTATAAAAAATATTTAAAAAATGTATTTCACAATAAAATACTTTATTCGGTATACAAAAAAAAAGCATCCTTCTGACAACCGAATGTACTTACTCCTTAGTGAATTAATAGGGAAAAAAAAAAACATCTTTTTAGCCATTATTTTTCTTATTTATTAAGATTAGTTATCAAATACTACAGCTCAAAGAACAAAAAAGACCAGATAAAATTGATTTACAGCATTTGCAATCATAGTTCAAATCGACCCGAGAATTGCAATCACGCAACGTATTGCAAATAGCCTTCAATTGGACAACCCCGATGGATGCCACACAGGATCCACTAAGAAAGATTGAAAGATTTGCTGCAATTTCTTTCTACACTGTCAACCCTCCAACACTACGTTTACTTTATATTTTCAATAAAAGTCACTGCTAGTTGTCAATAGTTTTGAACATTCACCTCCTAAGTAGAGGTTAATAAATACATCGTCTGTCGACGGATAAAATCATCAACCATTCTAAATAAATAAAGAGCCTCTAAAAAAATGACATATTTAGTGTGCCCGGAGACCAGCAAGCTGTCTATACTGATTCGCCTCATTGTTTTTCATTCTTGTGGCTTTATAACGGTTTTTTGGCAGAAAGTCTGCGATCGTCGTGGGCGGATCTCTCTGAGTGACAAGCTCCGCCTCTCAGAGCCCGCCCCCTGGCAACGAGTGCGACATCAGGAGTTGCTAGGGGGACAGGCTTGCGTTGAGTGTGTGTGAGCGGAACCGATTAACATTACTCACACAAGCTCGCTTTGGAGACATGATTTGAAGGGGTGCGGCAGAAAGGGATGGCGAAAAACCAAACAAAAGAAAAGTCCATTTTATGTAGATTTTGCTACTGACTCGATGAACAATTCAAAAATAAATTATGATAAGGAAAGTTTTATTTATCGCAGCCGAGTTCGTTCAGTCTTTTCACGTTCGCGTCGACATAGAGCACTAGTGGGAAAAAATAATCGATAAAAATACAATAAACATTGATTTTCCCAAGGTTTGCATAGAGGGAAAAAAAAGAATGGAATTGTTTGAATAAATTCTGTGTGTGTGTGTTTTCATTCTAAAATTAAGATTAAAAATATATGACTTGAAATTTTCAGTTGAAAAGAAAACAATGTTTTATTCGCCTTCCATTATAAAATTTTCCACGAATTCAAACCGGATGGAGATCTACAGCAGCTTCATAACTTTAAAAATTCTTTCTTTCTGTCTATGATAATAATTTTATGGAAGAAGGTCATTATTAATTTTGCACAGTCACTAACCTGCGAGCAAAATTTGGTTAAGTTCAATGATGGCAAAGATATTTTTATAGAAGAAGGTCATTATTAATTTTGCATAGTCACTAACTTGCATGTAAAATTTGGATAAATTCAATGATGGCAAAAATGAGATTTTTAGGGAAAAGAGTCATTAATTTTGCATAGCCACTGCGTGCAAAATTTGGATGAGCTCAATGATGACAAAGATATTTTTTATGGAAGAAGGTCATTATTAATTTTGCATAGCCACTGCAAGTAAAATTTGGATGAGCTCAATGATGACAAAGATGATATTTTTTATGGAAGAAGGTCATTATTAATTTTTTTTAATCACTAATATGTATGCAAAATTTGGAAAAAATTCAATGATATCTAAAATGAGATTTTTAGGAAAGAGGGTC
>JAOUZG010037474.1:62380-83778 GCA_026289955.1 Argiope argentata
TATATATCTATATATATATATATATATATATATATATATATATCCATCTCTATATATATGATGCCAGTTTGGGGGTAATTTAATTTCCTTTATTCCATTTATTTTAATTCAAAAGTACTTTGAAACGAACCTGAAAAATCTATTTATTAACAATATTTAATTTTAAAGACATTAAACACTAAGGAAATTAACAAAATCGTCTGAAATAATCGGTTGAAAATATTTTAAGCCTGCCCTCATTAGCTTGGGGACAAAACAAACTGAGATCTCACTCATTTGGCGGTTGCGAAATGAAGAATTTTTGGGCAGGAAAGTCATTTTTCAAATAATAAAAAATTAACCACTCCATTAACCGGAATGAATAATAGCCTATGTTCTATTCTAGACTATAACCTATTTCTGAGCTGAATTTCATCCAATTTCGTTAGATTGCTCTGGCGTGATTGACTAACATAATCCATCCATCCATCCAGACTTTCACATTTATAATAGTAATATAAAGGATAAGGGGTTGTTTGTGAATGACTGTTGTGTCTTTGATTTGAATTTAAATTGCTAATTTTTAAAAAGTCTTAGTGCATCGGTTTATTTATTTTGAGATATGTGTTTTCTTTAAAAACATGCCCCCGTCATTACAATGCTAATGTAATATTAACACGTGCTCTTCTTGGTTCGTTTGTCTGTCTGTTAAGTATAGATTTTGCAATCGATTAAAAAATTTCTTAACCGATACAGGGTGGCCCGCTTAGTCAGCAGCTCATCGAAAAGTTCATTTTAAATCGATTGTAAAATTACACGATCACAAGACTAAAGAATCAGAAAATAACGATTGAAATTAAAGGAAAATTTAACATATCAAATTTTAAAAAGGACTAAAAAGAATATGTAACTTCTCCTATCTCATACTGATTCACTACCCATACAGATTTATAACATAGATTTCTAATCCAGGTTTGGCTGTTTCTCTGTGTTCTATCTGTGTGGTGTGGGAATGTGCCTCCCTGTAAAAAGGGGATGTGCGAATAAAGTGATAAATGTGTGTCATCTTCATATGAGCTCGAAATCAGACTCCTGCCCTCAGGTCTATATCCTTAGAAGCTACTGCACCCCTCCTTCTGTTGTAAAAGCAGACTCGTCATCATCATCATTCCTAATCCCATTTATATATCCGAAAATTTGTAATTTTATCTATATGGGTAAATCTATATATTGTTACAAGTGGGTAAACACCGCAAAAACTCACCAAAGATGGCGACATTTGGCGAGGAGCCTCACGCCAGCTTGATTGGTTTGGCGAAAGGAATAATCTAGTAGCCGCTGGATTGTGCGCGTTGTTTTGAGAATTTTCTCGAGTTTCGGTGCACGTGCTTCTTTGGCTATATTAGGCGAGTAGCCGGAGTGAGTGAGTTAGTCTTCCAGAAACAACAGTTAAACATTTCCCTGTTCGCTTTCGGCAGCGTACTCCCTCACCCTCACCCAAGTAATAGCCAATAGGAAGCCTTTTTCACCAAATTCACAAACTCTTAACAAATCAGGAACGTAGCTTCACCAAAAATTGCAGAAACTAATTATAATTCGCTCTGTTAAATCCTCAAGCCATGGTAGTATATCAAAAGCAATAGACTTTAACAGCCACATCATTAAGGAGATAGACCCTTTCTATAAAAATCGGGTGCTCCGACAAACCTGTTATTGAAGTTGAAGTTAAGTGAGTTAGTTAGTTGAGAGTTTGCTCTCGGAAGAGAAGCGTCTCGCTGGACTAGAGGATTAGTAAGCTGTGTTTGCGTTTGCTGTTAACGCTGTGTTATTGAGCTCGATGTGATTTACTATTTACTGTGCTATAAGATAGCTGTTTTGCAGTCTGTGTTTATTGTGCGTAAGGCTTGCATTTACGCTGTAAGTGACTGTTGACTGTTGGATTGTTTTTATCTTAAGCTTTGTCAAGTTATCCTGTAAATAGCTGTAAATAAATTTGTTTGAACTGTCCTCAAGTAAAGTCCATTCAATCCAACCCCCAACGCTAAAAACGTAATAATATGGAGATAAATCTGTAGGAATTTAGGAAAAATTGTTATATATTTATCAATATGTATGATTTTTAAAAATTTAAATACCTGTTAAGGTTGGGACGGTAATTAGCTGCCATTCAAGAAACTAGTTTAAAATAAAATTGAGGTATTCATTTATTTATTGTGATTAAGTCAAGAAGAAGATACACATTTAATAAAAATGTTCATGCCAAATAATCTAGAAAGATTGGAATCTTTTATTTTTTGGTCGCCATTTATCTTAGCTAAGGCCCTCTGCAAAATTTTGTTCAAATACGTATAATTATATTTCATGCTTACCAATGCTTGATCAAGGCACCATATTTATTCCGAAGCTTGTTCATGTTCACTTGTTTCACCTGCCAAATGCCATCTGTCATCCACAGAGTAACTGGTAAGTATCAGTTGGTTTTCAATTAATAATGCAACTAAACATGGAGTCGCACGCACTGGAAATGAAGTTTTATATTGTAACGAATAAGACTGCAATTTCAGTTGAAAATCCCAAATGAAATAATTTGTTTTTTTATGTATAAGATATTTTAATTAATATTTAAATATTAAGATTATAAACTCAAACTTTTATTTATTTATTTTTCCTTTCAGAAATATGTTCAACTGAATGCCATCAGTTCATATCAAACGGCATGGGTAGATTCAATTTTGGGATCCAAATGCACAGCTTGAAACTTGCAAATAATTAAGGCAATACAGAACGATGTAAAACAATGAGTCACCAAATATTAGAAGAAATGGATTACCATATTTATAGTATAAACAGATGAAAAGTTATTGATTCCGTTGAATCCAAAAATAAGAATGAGATTTTTGCAATAGGTTTCAAATAACATCAACAACCAAGTCCAGGTCGGCGTCCTTGCATACGGGTAGAGCTTCTTCCCCGTGATCTGGGTGTTCCGGGTTAGAGTCCCAGTTTGGGCATGGTTGTTCCTCTGTGTTCTGTCTAAAAGGTGTGTGAATGTGACTCCCTATAAAAAGGGTCTGTGCAAGCGAATGCGATGATAGAGTAGCAAAAGTCGTACTCTTGACCCTAGTTGGCGCTACTACAAAACAAGAGACGCTGATTAGGCTTAAATCGCTGTGTTCTAACCGTAAGGTGTGTGAATGTGCCCCCCCTGTAAAAAGGGGCTGTGCAAGCGAATGCGATGAGTGAGTAGCAAAAGTCGTACTCTTGCCCCTAGTTGACGCTACTACAAAACAAGAGACGCTGATTAGGTTTAAATCGCTGATTACATCAGCGAGTTTGTCCATGGCAAGTGCCATAATAAACAACAACACCAAATCCAGGGCTTTTTAAAAGAATTCTTCTTCCTGATCTTAAATGGGATCTGATATATATTATTCATTTGCAATTGAATTTTCGTATGTTGATGTCTGGTATATATTATTCGGTATTTACGCATTATACCGTCTTCGCCAACGGTTTAGTAACGTTTTGGCGACGGATTTAAATTTGGCGATAAAAATCAACGGAGAACACCATTGCCGGAGTGCCGTAATTGGCAGTTTAGCAACTCACTGGCGATGACTTCAAATTTGCCTATAAAGTTGATCGGTATAAAACATACGTACCTATTATTCACTTGCAATTGAATTTTCATATGGTGATGTGCAAGTAGACGCATTTTGGGGGAGGGAGGCGTACTAAAATATGTCTGAACCATAATATTAAATTAATTCGAATAATGAATAATTAGGGAAAAACATTTATAAATATTAGAAAGATTGATTATCATTTTATTTCCCTCTTACGAATTTTAGTTAATTTCTTTTGAATTAGAATCAATAGGAATACAGAAAGTATTATTTCTCGCAAAAAAACTTTCTCTATAATTATAACTAAAATTAATTTCTCGAATCTTGCGAGTTTCAAATACAACATTTTTTTTTAAATTAAAGAAAGAACTCTTACTTTTTTTATAAAATCTTCTAAATACAATTTAAGCAAATTCATTAAATCATAGGATAGATATTGAGAAACCTCCCGTGACTAGCATGTAAAACAGCAAATATATTTATTCTATAATTCAAATAAATAAATCTGATTTTAAAAAATATTTAGATCGGTAAATTGATTAAAATTTTCCCATGGTCACTCTCCGATGAAAAAATAATTTCTCTATCCCCTTTTACATCCTTTTTTGTTGCTACCTCGAAATAAAAATATAAGCGAATAAAGGTTTTGTGTTAATTTATTCATAATAAAACTAATCCATTTTAAGTATTCATTCAATGCATTATTGATATATTTTATGTCAAGGTTGTTACCGACTCAAATTCAAACGATGAGTCATTTTAGAAACCCAGATTTAGATAACAAAAAAGTAATAATAATGGTGGAGATGCTACAAGAATCCGTTTGTCAGGTATTTAACCCTCCAAATTTTTTTTTACTATGATTTCTTATGTTGGAAGTAAGTCTGTTTTTTTGCTACATTCCTTAATTTTTTCTTTCTAATGTGTTTGTTTTTACTATTACAGATTTGAATCATATCATGTTATTATTGATTAGCATATAATAACTTCGTTTTAAAAATATGTGAATTTTTTAAAAACGTAATTAAATAACAATCTTAAAAAACCGATTGTCAGGAAATAAAATATAAAAAAAAGACACAAAAAGTTTAAAAAATACAACTTTAAGGAAAAGTTTAGACAGCATATGCTATTAGCAAAATTATGTTGTGTTGTGTCAAATTGCACTTGTCATGGACAAGCCCGCTGCTGAGCCCAGCAGCAGATTTGAGCCGAAAGGAGCGTCTCTTGTATTTGAGTAGCGCCAACTAGGGCCAAGAGTACGACTTTGCTACACACTCACCACATTCGCTTGCACAGCCCCTTTTTACAGGGGGGCACAGTCACACATCTCACAGATAGCACACAGAAGAACAGCTATGCCCGAACCGAGACTCGAACCCGGGACCTTCAGAACACGAGGCAGACGCGCTACCTCTGTGCCAGCAAGCCTGCAGCAAAATCATAAAGTAGACGTAACGTAAAAGATACACTAATCAGTAGAACATAGTACAAGTTTGTGAAGTATTAAAAGAGAACATGCATACACTTTGAAAGCTGTTCTTTATGCAACTTCTTTATTACACAATTGTGAATTTACATTATATTAAATCTGTATAATTCACTTACCTTCATTCGCTTTGCATACTATTATTTATGTAGCCATTTTATTGCGCTACTGTGAATTTGTATTATATTAAATCTGTATAATGCTTCTGCCCGCACCCTCTTTGCATACTATTATTGACGTAGCTTTTTTTATTGCGCCACTGTGAAATTGTATTGCATTAAACCTGTATAATGCATCTGCTTTTACTCGCTTTGCATACTATTATTTATGCAACTACTTTATTACACAATTGTGAATTTGCACTGTATTACATCTGTATAATTCATTTGCCCTTACTCGCTTTGCATACTATTATTTATGTAGCTATTTTATTGGGCCTTTGTGAATTTGCATTGCATTAAACCTGTATAATGCATCTGCCTTCACTCGCTTTGCATACTATTATTTATGCAACTACTTTATTACAAAATTGTGAATTTGTATTTGTGAAACCTCTATAATAATTTTTTATGTAATTCACAGACAGAATCCTGTATACGACGGTTGTGTTTCGAGCCACATGTTCTGTTAAAAAAAGTATTTTCTTCTTTCTTTTAAAGTAAGTATTCTTTTTAAAACTATCATTTATCGGACTGTTCGTGCTTTTTACATGCTAGTTAATTATTTCGTATCAATACAAATTAATATGTTTAGATTTTTATATTTTTTTATCGAAGTTGCTATACCACAACAGTTGCGGTTTTTATTAATAATTATATGGTATGTAAATTGCTATTTTATCGTTATTTTAAGTTATTAGTTTTTTTTATCTTTGCTCTACACATTTTGAAAAGTTACAATCACTTTAGACTTCTTATTTTTCTTTATTTTTGTAGGTTTCAGAAAATACATTTATTTCTACATTGTTAGTTACCTTAAGAAGCATTATTAAGGATATTTTAACCTAGAATCAACTTTTAACCCTTATGACATTGCTTCATGTTCAATCCTTTACCACATGTTGTGAAATTGACCTCTGAACCCTACTCAGGGTAACTTTCAATTGTTTTTTTAAAACTGTTCTAGTCAAAAGCTCAGATTTTAAACAGAAAAACTAGGTTTATGCCATTAATATACATCTATTATATTTATTATATAAATGGGATTCATGATGATAATGGAGTTTTTAGACTAAAATATTGATAAAAGAAGTTAGAGAAAGCTATAGTTCAAAGAAATGATGAAACTTGAGACGATTTTTTTCTATTAGAAATAATAAGATCATTTCTCCGCGTTTGAAAAAAAAGGTGTTCATTGTAATTTTCGCAATTAACACATGGAAAATCAGTTATACAACATTCTTTAATTTTGAAGTAATAAAGATCCCATAAAACAGATTTGAAAACCGTATAGTATGAAATGTACAGAAAATAATCATTTATTAATCAAAGATAGGGACCCTTGCCCCACAAGTCACAGTTTTCATTGTTGTGAGATTCTCTTTTCATATGATATTGCATTAGCTATTTTTAATTTGTGTGTGTGTGTGTGTTTGAAATCCATTTTTTCCAAGCTTTTTGTAATAATATGCACTTGAAATATGGTTCGATTTTGAGTATTACATTAAGATTAAATGTTCTAAATAGGGAAAATTATTTCATATCACCTGGTTTTCTTGTATTGCTGCTGTTCTACAACAGAGGTAGAGTGTCTTTTACATCATCTGGGCATCGCAGGTTCGAGTCCCGGTTCGGGTATGGTTGTTCTTCTGTGTTCGATCTGCAAGGTATATGAATGTGCCCCCCCCCCCTTCCCTGAAGAAAAGGGATTGTGGAAACGAGTGTGAAGAGTTAGTAGCAAAAGTCGTTCTCTTGGCCCTAGTTGGCGCTACTACAAACAAGAAACACTAATTAGGCTTAAATCGCCGACTACATCAGCGAGCTTGTCCATGGCAAGTGTCATAAGAAAGAACAATTTTTGCATATCAACGTCTCAAATTTGGATGAAGAAATCATTTCTAAATTTTTCTCAAATATAGAGCTCAAAATAGTTAATTCAGATAGTGTGTTCTTTAACTATGTTTAACAAGCAAATATTTAACAGTTTCTTATCCTAAATTTTGCAATATTTTAAGCCTTAGGCATGTAGTAGTTTTAAATATATTATAAGAACACTAAATTTTGAACTTTATTAACATTTAATAATTCTTTGTTCCACTTTCACTGCTAAAAAACATAATCATCTTGCATAATATGGTAGTCACATGATAAACGTAAATTGACACATCAATATACGTAAACGTACAAACAATGCAAAAAATGTAAAAACACGTATTGTGTTATACACTGTTGTGAATTGTGTTATACAACTTTTTTAATTGTGTATACAACTGTTGTGAATTGTGTTATACAGCTTTTTTAATTGTGTATACAACTGTTGTGAATTGTGTTATACACTGTTGTATTATACAACTGTTGTGTGTTGTGATATATACTGTTGTGTAATACAGCTGTTGTGAATTGTGTTGTACACTGTTGTGTTATGCAACTGTTGTGAATTGTGATATACACTGTTGCATTATACAACTGTCGTGAATTGTGTTATACACTGTTGTGTTATACAACTGTTGTGAATTGTATTATACACTGTTGTGAAAGCACGACTTTTTACTCCCGCGAATTTGAGCAATGGATATCAAAATTAAACTGGTGCTGTTCATTTTATGTGTATCAAAGAAACGCAACCTGATTGCGTTTAGTTTTTACCAATTTGCGTTTAGTTACTAAATCTAACAAGAAATAAGAAAAAATAAAGAAAATACAAAGAAATCTTATGCATTTAGTCCATAAATCTCTAAGTAATTAAAACCAGACAGACATCACTTCAAATTGCATAATAAAAATAAAAAAAGGAATCAGTCTGGTTACATCAATTTGCTATTGTGTTCCAAAACTATTCATTGTAACTAACTAAAAAATGTAAGAATATTAATATAGTTTATCAAAATTTGAAATCATGTCATTCAATTTCACAATTGTTACATCCTACAGATCACGTTTGGTTCTTTGACTACAAATAATATATTCATTCGAAATAATAAAACCAAAAAACACCTCCCATGCTAACCATTAATCTGAATCGCCAAACAGGACAAGCGCCTTGTTTCCAAGTCGATATTTTTCATTCTTTTTTTTTATATATATAAACAATGGTCTCATTCCAATGACATCATCGGCTGAACATAAATAACAGCGAGTCCGATTCGGAACAAAGATATCTCTTTCGTCCAGCAGCAAGCAAACTGATGAAGATTCAATCCACGTTCTTCAGCAAACGAACGGCCCGCTGGGAACTAATGAATCTGGGCAAAGCAGACTCTGTCGCTTGCCTCAACCAATAAATCGAAAAGTGCACCAGTGGTCGAAGTGGACCTCAATCCATTATATTTCTGTTTCTCTGAAACAAAAAGAAAGACACAGAAGAAAAAAAAATTGCGCACAGCCAGGCGGGCGGCAGACATCGAAGTAATAGAAAAAGATGTACTCTCCACGCGGTAGTGGTTGATCCTTAAAATATGACCGATAAACCAGAAGTCGTTTGAAGGCAGCTTCGAAAATTGTGTGTCTTTTGGCTCCAAAGAGGGGGGAAGGTTAGTGGACACAGACGAAGATGTGGAGGAATGTTGCGGCATTTAGCAATACTATTGTTCTTACGTTTGTTTTATGGATATTCTTGTATTTGTCCTTTGTAATTGTTGCAACTTTTTATTGCCATTCTTAATAGAAAAAAGACATCAAGTGAAACTGAGCCGAATATACGAGAAATATTTTTTATTTTATTCTCATGCCTAATTAAAAACGTCGGAAAGTCGTGATAAGAAATAAAGTGATGATTATTCGATTATAATTTCTGTACACGTTTCTTGCAATGGTTGTAGCTCCAAATAATTACTATGAGATGTTTTAAGTGAATGAAAGTTGTCACTAATTAGTGAAAGGATTAATTAACATGAAGAAGAAAAAAGCATCTAAAGCTCGTATCTTTTTTGAATGAAGCAAGATTTTTGTCGCGGACATGTTCCTTAATAATCATGGATTGTCATGTAAATTTTGAAATGAAACTGACATTTACTTATCTAATTATTTATTCAAAATATAATTTTTAGAATTAATGTTGAATTTCAACGAGGCAAATATGACTGTTGTCAGCAATGTAGACTGTTGTTTGGTGATAACATCACCATCATCCCAGCCATTTACAATACTTACAATTCCTTATAAGATGCTCATTTATAATTTAATTCCCTTTTAAGACAATAATTTGAAAATCAAGATATATTCTTTCAAATGTTTTATATAGAGCATCCGGAGATGCGCAAATATATAGAATATATTTGACGCATTTTTTAAACTTAAATACATAAGTTCAAGCAGATTATTTTTGAAAAAAATTGTACTTAAAAGTGGTACAATGGAAAGGCATTTAAAAAGATGACATATGGAATAAATAAATATTTTAAGTCCTTTTCAAATATTGTTACGTGTCATTCTGTTAAAAACTAACCAGGATTTATAATCAACGAATTTTCTGTCTTGATTTTTTTTAAATCTTTATTTCGATGCAGGATTAACAAGCAAGTTTAAATACATATAATATTAACATAGTAAGATTCAGTTCTTTAATAATAAAAAAAGAAAAACATATGCTTTTGAAAACCGCGTAATGCAGCAGAGAGCAGATTGATTTGTAATCTGTTGTAATACTTAAATAAGCATTTGAAGGGTCAAACATACTAAATATTACTTCTTTATCGATGTTATTCCCATCTGTGGTAATATTTGAATAAGCATTTAAAGCGAAAAGCAAATTAAGTATTTCTTCTTTCAGGATATTCTCATCTTTGGTAATACTTGGATAAACATTTAATGTTTTAAGCTAATACAATATTGTTTTTTAACGGTGTTATTTCCATCTGTTGTAGTACCTGGATAAGTATTTGAAGTGTTAAAAAATTAAATATAGCTTCTTTAAACATGTTATTCCCATCTGTTGCTATATCTGTATGAGTATTTAAAACGATACACAAATTAAGTATTGGTTCTTTAACGATATTCCCATTTAGGGTGATATCTAAATAAATATTTGAAGCATTAAGCAAATTAAATATTGCTCTTTTAAAGATATTCCCATTTGGGATAATATCTAGATAAACATTTGAAGCATTAAGCAAATTAATTTTTGCTTTTTTAAGGATATTTTTATTTGGGGTATTATCTAGATAAACATTTGAAGCATTAAGCAAATTAAATATTCATTTTTAACGATATTATTCCCGTATGTGGTAATACCTGGACAATCATATGAAATTTTAAGCACATTAAGGTGACCAGGGATCTTTAAAATGACTTTTTGCAATTTTCACCTAAGCAATTCGAAATTTTACAGGCATTAAGAGTAATACTATAGGAGATGACACACAAAATGTTAAAGAATTATATTTATTTATTTATGAGTTAGGGGAATTAATATAATATTAACGATAAATAACGTTAATGAAAAATGTTCCAGGCGCTCCCGATTGGTTCGAAAATGGTCCAATTTTTATTATTGCTTACTCTAACCCGTTTGAAACAAAAGTCGGGATTCAACTTGAAATTTGAGTACGAAAGATCAAAATTAACCAATGTAATAATTAACCAATGAAAAGTAGTAAACTGTTTTTAAAAAAAAATTAGTGCCTGTAAAATTTCAAATTGCTGAGGTGAAAATTGCAAAAAATCATTTTAAAGGTCCCTGGTCGCCTTAAACATAGCTTCTCTAATTATGTTATTCCCGAAATGCCATATCCAGATCTTAAATCGTGTTTTCACGCGACAATGATTATTAGTAAGCTTACCTCGAAATAAGCCACCTATTCCGGGCGATTGTCTCCGATAGCGGCTAATAAAAGCCAGCGGGAAGGAAACAACGCTGCAGAAAGAAGCGAATTAAGAAATTGTGGAAGTTCATGCGGATGAAGACACCCATCAAGCGGACGTCACGCGATGTCGAAGGCACAGCATGGTCGTGGGCACCACGCAGAGGCCACAACACGAGCGATGGAGGCCTTGGAAGAAGAGATTACCGACCCTGTGGGAGAAAAAATGGCATGCCTTCACAAACTGCGGTTACTGTCTTCCACGATTTTGGATGGAATTCGTTGTTTAATGTTTTTTAAAGTAATTTAACTTAATGTGCCATTGCAATCGAATCAATTGAGATATGAAAGTGAACAATGCTTTAGTGATAACTTTTCAAGAGAAAAAGTTGGTAGATGTTTCTAATATGGGATCTTTATTTCTGGAAAATGCCTTATTCGTTTAGGCTTGTCTATTTGTCATGCTTTCGCTTCTATTTCTATTGTTCCAAAATATTTTTATGTTTTAGCTATATATATGGAATGTAATATTATTTATTGTAAGCAGAAGGTGGTTTCAAAGACATAGATGACACTTTGCATTTTTTGGCTTCGAAGACATAGATGACACTTTGCATTTTTTTTTTTGGTTTCGAAGACATAGATGACACTTTGCATTTTTTTTGGTTTCGAAGACATAGATGACACTTCGCATTTTTTGGTTTCGAAGACATAGATGACACTTTTCATTTTTAAGTTCTTTCTATTCCATCAATGGAGATTACGATTTATTTACAAGAGCACAGACAAGGTGCGTCCGCTCACAGTGCGGCACAAAAGCAAAAGCGTAAAAAAGATGGCGAGAATTCCTTATTCCTGGTCTTAAATACCATAAGATTTCGATAGGGAAAATATTTTTTTCATATTTCTTACATACAATGAGATTTCGATGGGGATTTTTTCGACACGCACTTAATCAGACAAGGAAAACACAGGGATCTTTTAAAAAGTATTTCATTTAGCTCAGAAATTTCCATCCTTTCACTCTGAGTATGGGAATCTGCCGGTTTTTAACCTATTCAGAAGTTTTATACAGTTTCTTTTGAATTAATTAACTAGAACAAGTGGAATGGATCTGTAAATAAGAGAATATTTTAGAATGATGTTACTATGGACTAAATTAAGAAAAAACTTTGGAAATTAATTGGGGCTCAATTTATTTTAGAAATACCATTATATATATTCATATTAAAATGATGATACGAAGTTTTGGAATAAAATCTTGTTAATATTTTGTTGATTCTTTAATTATTTAAAAAAATTAACTTCAGTTTACTACTGTATTTTAAGTCGAATAAATATTTTTATTCTGTTTATAAAAATAGTTATATATTAAATTCAAGGAGTTCGTGATCTTGAATATCACTTGTATTACAAGTTGTTTCATGTAACAAAAATTAAAATAAATTTCAGAATTATTAAACATACTATTTTTTATAATTCAAATTTGTTAGATTTTAAATTTTTTGAAATGGTTGAATAGGAAATTTTATATAGCTAATCATCAAAGATATTAGAAATACTTATTCTATAAAATTGCAATTGATCATTGAAATCAATAGGAATAGTCTCCTCATAATTTTCTCAAAAACTCTTCAATAAAAGTCTTATTTCTTTTCCTGCGTAAAATTGTGCAACTCTGCCAACTCTTAAATGGCAGCGGTGAACAATATTTATAAAATATCGATATTTGATCTCTAGGATACTATTCCATTAGGCAGGCGTCTGCAAAAATCGTCAAATATTGTAGAATTCCGCCAAATTTCTTACAATGATTTTAAAGCAAAAAAATCGCCAAATAAGGATGAACTTCGCCAAATTTCTTTGGAGATTTTTCACTGCCACTCAGCTTACGGAAAAGTATCTTTTTAAAATATATATTTTCTTTTCAAATATATAATTGGGAAGCCTTTTTGCTACTAATTGTAACCACAATAGAAACTATAGTTATAGACACAAAATCAGATAAAGAATTTTATTGATTGAAGGTTTCTATCGATATCAATCAAGTCAATCCTTTGATACAAAAATATTTTATCAAATCAAAATTTGATAAGAATTTACATTTTAGAAGCTGATGTGAACAAAATTAAATTATCTAGCTCTTTACATATTGAAATCCTCGTGTTCAGTTATACTTGATGTCCCAAAAAACAGATTTTCTCTGAATAGATTCGATTCGAAATTTGATGGAAGTCTATAAACTCGGTTTATAATCTAAACATCAAATTTTAGCTAGCTAGTTTAAAGTGTTTTTTAATTACAGTATTCACAGATAGACGTAATTCCAAAAATGTGTTGTTATTTTTTTCGGACTCAGAAAGATCTAAAACATAGAAATGAATCAAAATCTTAAGATTTCGATTTTTTTAATTATTACAAATACTTCATATAAAAGAAAGCAAAAAAGGCATTGAATATATACTTATCGTTATTATTTCATTAAAGAATTCATAATAAAAACGGTTTTTACTTCTTATTTGAGTATTATTTTTAAATTAGATATTTATTCAGACTGCATGCAATCATTCATTATGACAAAGGTTTTAAAACCACCGGATAGGATGGAATCATCATGTTTCCCCAAGGAATTCAAGGATTAAATACCTCTGCATGTCAAGCCTTAATTTGTTAAATCGTGCATCACTTTCTACATGCATGCATTCCCAGAATATGGGGCTAGTCCATAAATTGGCCTGATAACAACCTCTCGAAAATTCCTCCCCTCGTGGTCAGGTGTCCTCATTACCACCAATGACTCTATGGGTGATCCACGGCTAACCTTCAACGATGGACATAGATCTTTTGCGTCCACACAAACAATCCTCCTCCCCCCATTAAAAAAGAAAGCCGTTTTCCATCTCACGCTGGAGTCGTTATAACACGGCAATACCACATGCAAACAGCACGAAAGCCTCACCGATAAAAAAAAGAACAACCAAAAGGTCATGTCGTTATTTCTGCATCGGTATCCGCCTATTGGTAAACGGACTCATTACCTGCAAACGAAGAAAAAGAATACCAGAAAGTATGACATCCGTTCCAAAGAGTTCCCTATTATTAGCAGCGGTTCCGACTCGCAGCTCCTCCCCCTATTACATGAAAACCTTCCTTCTTTACACGATTCCACTCGAAGGTTGAGGTTGGATCGGACTATTTGTTATCATTCTTCGCCAAGGAGTACGCCATGTCCAGGCCTTTTGAAGATGAACAACATAATAGTCAACAATTACACGCATTATAAGACCTTGGCAATCCACATGCACATTTATTTATAAATCGGATGCATGGGTATCGCACCCACAATCATCCACCAGGTCCCATCCACTAGGATGTTGAAATCATTTTTCTTTCCAAAAGGCTGTTGGTCCTGATGGGTAAATGGCAGGGATATGTTTGAAATGATGATAAAGCATCCCAACGTTTTTTTTGCGATCTTGATATTAAATTCTCGCATCCTCCTTCGTACCGGACAAGGACGTGCGTGAATTTCGTAGAACCTCGAGGACCTAATAGGTGGTTTAACAAAAGAATGTAAAGGATCGTTGAAGGTCTCGAAATGGTGATTTTGCACGCCGGCAACTTCTCCAGAAGAAGTGTGAAGAAAAAAAGTTATACCTGGTAAAAGTGTCGATGACTTCTATCAAAAGTATAACCTGCTGCCCGCGATCATTAATAACTTTTCATTTCGGAGTTGTTGCTCTTCGCTATCATCTTCTTACTCGTCCAGCAATAAAAATTACAAGCTCGCTGAAATATAAACATGTATATATGTCTGTGTCTAAGCAACAGCATTAAACATACTTACAACACAATCAAGTCAAATAATCATAGATAACTGCAACCAACTTAATAAAACTTTGATCAGAGAATAAGAGTTGGTTTTGTATGATGTATATCGCTATTTAAATGGGAAAAAAATCATGCATAGAAGTATATGGAGGTACAAAATATGCTATTGACCACTTCACATACAGTGACATCTCTGAAACGCGTATCGAATTATTGAATTATTACTTTTAAACCTACAATTAAGTGAAAGTGTTCAGTAATTTAAAATGCCCGAATCATTTAAAAACTTTTCATTAACTTAAAACTCGTTACATTATTATAGGAATTAAAATAACAATAAATGTTTAATATTGGATGTGTCATCTAATTAGGAAGTTAAATAAATTGGTATGTCAAGTGGATAATATAAAAATAACTTTTTGAGTTTGAAATATATTTTAGGTTGGAGAAAAAGAAATCCATTATTATTTTGCAGCCATCTACCCAGAAAATAATGGATTTCTTTCCCTTATTTTCCATTTTTTTCCATTATTTTCTTTCCATATGGAATTTTTTTCTCGTTAGATGGCTGTAAAATAATAATAGATTTCTTTTTCCCTAACCTAAATATAATTAATACTTGAAAGTATATTATATTAAAATAGTTGAAAGTTTGATAGCATCAGTACAATAAAATTATAAATATCTTTAGACTAACAGTGGTTTTAGTCCAAATCCTAGTAAATCTAATAAGTATGATCCTTCCCCCCCTGTCAATCTGGTTAGAAACATCTTCTATTCCCTATAATTGTAATTCAAAATAGTCTGGATACCCTCAGCATTTTCATCTGCAGTGCAAAAATAACCAATGCTTTTTACTTTTTCATATACGTCGTACAGAGAAAGTAATCACTCATCAAAAAATTCGAACTGACGAATAGCGAATTTACATACCCCGGACCTCCTCGAGCTCGAAAAGGCTGCAGTGGTCTGGTGGTAGGATCTGGATTCGTGAGATGTACGACTCCAGGTTCAAGACCCGATTTCGTCGATGAAGTGTCGTGTAAGGGGGTCTATTGCACGTTCTATCAGTCAGGGCCAAACGTCCACCCGTTGGTGTGGAGTGGAAAGAGGGGTGCTGGCTCAGGCATCGTCCTTGTCATCTGACAGCCATTCAAAATTACGAGGTCCGTCCCAAAAAAGCCCCAGTGTTGATTTACAACGGAGTGTTGATAGAACTAAACTTCCCGAGTTCGAAAAACACATTTTTGGAAAACGCCTATCAATGACAAAGATAACTCAACAAAACACTTTAAACTAGAAGATTGAAACTTGATATAGCTCTTAACATCAAATTTTAAAATTTCAATCAAACTGTAAGTAAAATCCGTCCAAATTAAGATCGTCTGTCCGGCTATTCAAATGTAAATTAACACTATAATTACATCAAAAGAGCTAGATCGATGAAATTCAGAACACAGAATTGACATCTATAGTGCAGGCATCTGTCAAAATTTGTATTAAAATCAATTATGAGCCCATTGTCTGTCATTTCAGGCTTACAAATACATGCAAATGCGATAGCTTAAAGACACAGTGACTTAATATATCAAACTTTGTATAGGACTTTATGTCTACTACTTTGTCTTTTGTATCAAATTTTTATTTCAATCAATTGAGAAAAGTAAATCTAAAACACAAATTTAATTTTTTTAAAATTCAATTGAAATTATGTCGGAGAATAATAACTTGCTAAGGATAGCACGATAAATTCAATAAAAAAAAGCTAAATTCACTCTTAATTTGTTTTTGCAACTATCGTACGTTAATACCATTTAATGCGTTCTCTGCTACGACAAGTTTGTTAGAGGGCACGCGAGAAAGTTTTGAAGAGACTACTCACACTGGTTTTATTTGCTTCCTCAACATGGCATATTTAGAAGGTAATTTCATTATATAGCCAAGATTGGTAGGTATATAATTCGTAATAGTGTGCTCTTTCATTGATTATTAGTTAATTTAAAATATTAATTTATAATTTTACTGTCAAGACAAGCTTAAATTTCTTTTACTTATCGCACTGCATTTTTTTATTTATTAGATAAGCATTAATTCCAATCTAACCCGAAAATTTTCCGCAAGTTTATTAATTTGCGTTAAAATTGATTAATCTTGAATTTTTTTAGCAATTGCATTAATGGGAAGATATCAGCAATAACACATTAAAAGAATTAATTCAAAAATTTGATATATATCTAAAAAAGTGACGCTAAAATTATTTATCCAATTTTTATTCTTTTACCATTGCAAATTATTGTATATATTTACCCAATTAGACCACTACAATCAATCCTTCATGAGATTTATTCTGATTCAAATCTATGCTGGTGATGATAAAATCGTTTATCAAACTATTTTTTTTTACTACCTTAAATTATTGTGTATATATGTACATGGATAGACGAGTTAGTACATTTTCTGTTCAAAACTTTCTTTAAAAATTTAATAGAGATATAGTATTTTACGTACTAAATTTCATTACATTCTAAAAAGAAACCGCATGTTAATTTTCACTCATGTAATTTGTGGCTGATTTTATTGAGATTATAATAAAAAAGAACTCTAATTATTTAGTTTAAATTAGCACCTTAAGTGCACGAAAGTTCGTTTTATTTACATCAATTACATCAAAAATTTCAAAAGAATCTTAAATGCATAATTCTGAATTTGATATAAATATGCTAAAACTATAAATTCAATATTGTTTATACATACAAAAAATCTTATAAATAAAGGCCTATTTAATACTGGAATTTTATTGTAATGCACCTTCCACGTTATATTAGTCCTATAATAAGAAAGAAAGAAAGAAGAAGAAGAAAGTTGAGGTATATATATATATATATATATAATTTTGACATTTTTCTTATATATTTTCTTTTTATTTCCCTTAAACTCCACTATGTATAATGGTGGTTCATATAAATGGCCATCAGATTATTAGAAGTCTGATGTTCTAATTTTTTTTAAATATATATCTTGAATACGAAAAATTAAGGAAACTACGTTCTTTTATAAAAATATACTTCATTAAAAAGACAAGCGCCAATTTTATATCTTCAGCCCTTAATATTGTTAAATAGCCAAAGCATTTTTCGAAAAAACTAAAATTCCCGACGAAGGCCACTTTTGCATTATTAAACATATAAAATTGAAAGCAGAAAAACCATAAAGAGGATTTTATATAAAAGGCTTTCATTGTTAGGCCATATCATATTTGCGCGTTGACATTTTCGTTTTACTAATATAAATTATGGATTTAATTTTTATACTTTTACTATTCGACCTGTCTTACCGTTATCATAGCCAAATAAATAAGAATGGAAACTTCCATCCGATGTCTTGATTATAAAATTGAAACCTACGAGGTTTTGCTGGGTTTTTCTCGCCTTTTAAGCTTTTTCATTTTCCTCATTGGCATTCAGGGCATAATTGAAACGATAAAAGGCGCCATTAAAAACGTACGCTTTTCGTCGTTGATCTGTGTTTAAGATTAGGAGTAACGCCGTATGATCGCGCCATTATCATTTTTACAATCCAGCAGAAAGATATTCAGTAACAAGAAGATAAATGGAAATTAATACAAATAAAAAGGGATTTATGAGCGACTGTCAAAAAATTATCTGAAAATGATTAATGAATATTTCTCTTGATATGTTTTGCTTTTTTTTTATGAAGAAAGTGCGGCTTTAAAATATAAAAAACATAAAAGTGGTCGTTTTTAGGTTATGTAATACTTCTTACCCGTAAAAATGGGATTTTGAATTTCCGTTGAATGAAATTTTTTGCAACATTTTATTCGTTACTGTATTTTTATGAGAAGTTATTTCCATTACTATTTCCTATTTTATTTTATTTTAACTAATGAATATTTTTTCGATAGTTTTATTTATTTATTATTATTATTTTGAAGAAAATGCGACTTCAAAATATAAAAAACAAAAAGTGGTCATTTTTAGGTTATGTAATAATTCTTACCCGTAAAAAATGTAGATTGAATTTCCGTTGAATGAAATTTTTGCAACATTTTATTCGTTGCTGTTTTTTTGTGTGAAGTTATTTCCGTTACTACTTTTTATTTTATTTTGGCTAATGAATATTTTTTCGATAATTTAACTTTATTTATTTATTTGAAGAAAGTGACATTTTTCAAAATATAAAATCCATAAAAAACAAAACAAATTGACCACTTTTAGGTTATATAAACATTCTTGGCTGTAAAATGGGAGATTGAATTTCCGTTGAATGAAATTTTTTGCAGCATTTTATTCGTTCCTGTACTTTTATGCGAAGTTATTTCTATTACTACTTTTTATTTTATTCTATTTTGGCCAATGAATATTTTTTTGATAGTTTTACTTTTTTATTTAATTATTTATTTGAAGAAAGTGACATTTTTCAAAATATAAAAACCATAGAAAACAAAACAAATTGGCCATTTTTAGGTTATATAATAATTTTTACCCGTAAAAATGGGAGTATGAATTTCCGTTGAAGAAATTTTTTTGCAACATTTTATTCGTTGCTGTATTTTTATGCGAAGTTATTTCCATTGCAACTTTTTATTTTATTTTATTTTAGCCAATGAATATTTTTTTGATAGTTTTACTTTTTTTATTTATTTTTCATTTATTTTGAAGAAAGTGCGATTTCAAAATATAAAAACCATAAAAAACAAAACAAATTGGTCACTTTTAGCTTATATAATAATTCTTGGTGATGAAATGGAAGTTTAAATTTACGTTGAATGTAGTTTTCTGTAACATTTTATTCATTGCTATATTTTTATTCGAAGTTATTTCCACAATTCATTTCTAAAAATTAAATTATTTTTATTTTATTTTACTTAATGAATATTTTTAGGATGTCTTCTGCTTTTATTTTTACGAAGAAAATGCAATATGAAGATATAAAGGTGTAAAAAAATGCCTATTTTCAAGTTATGGAATAGTCCCTAGTTATAAAATGAAAACTTAAATTTGCGTCTAATGAAATTTTCTGCAACATTTTATTTATTACTGTATTTTTATGTGTGGATAATTCCGTAGTGAATTTAAAAAAGACAAATTAGTTTTATTTTATTTTGATTAATGGATATTTTTCCCGACATGTTTTTACTTTTTTTATAAAAAAAGGTATTGGAAAGACTTCAACATTTAAAGAGCTGCCGAATTATGGTATATAATGATCTCCTGCTTTAAGGTGAGAATTTGAATTAATGTTAGATTTAACATTTGATAATTGTGCAATTAATTTCTAAAAGAATAACTCATTTTCTGCAGATGAATTTCTTTTGAATTGGCGACATTTAATGCGATTTTTACCGGTTTAAATTAGTGGAATGCGAAAACCGGTTTAAATTAATGGAATAAAATAATATGATTGGATATATCAATTTTTATCAACAGACAATTGAATTTCAAATAATTTTTTTACAGAAAGATATGTTTTCCTTCTTTCTCTCTATCTCTCTTTAAGCAGGTTTAAAATTCTTGACGCTTTGTAAATAAACAGGAAAATGACAAAATAACTCCATCTATTTGGCGGCATCTATAGCTAATAATTTGAATCGAATGAAATCACACTTTTATGTGGGTTTATAAACGACCAATTAAAATGAACTTCTGAAAAAAAGTTTCCCTATTCAGTAATTTATGTAGATTTTAGCACACCTAATGTTGATGATATGACACTAATATTGATTAATAAAAGAATATTTTCAATGCTTTTTATAATATATGTTACTACTTTCTGCGTGCCGATTCCTTTATCACTCGAACTTTATGAAATTTTCCATAATCTATTTTCAGTGTGTTCCTTGCAATTAATGATTTCAGTGTTTTCGTGCCTACGTCTTGAATTAGGGGTTGCACATCTTCCCCGTGCTCTGGGCGTCCTGGTTCGTCCTGTTTTCGCGTCCCGGTTCGGGCATGGTTGTTCTTCATCTGTTCTATCTGAGTTATATTTGAATGTGCCTCTTTGTAAAAAGGGACTGTGCAAGTGAATGCGATGCTTGAGTAGCTTGGTCCAAGTTGGCGCATCTTGAAACAAAAGACGCTCCCTCTGCTTAAAATCGCTAACTGAGTCATCGAGATTGTCCATAGCAAGTGTCATTAGAAACAACAGTTACAGTGTTTTTGAACAGATAACGCTGAAGTCTCCCCCTACTGTTGCTTTTTGTTAATAATTTTTTCTTTATGAGATTTTTTTCCCGCAGATATTTTAATAGACTATTTTAAAATATTTTCCCCTGTCTTCAATAATCTTAGCATGGAATTTTGCTTTCATTTTGCTTATTTGTTTCAGCTGCAACTTCCTCCAAACATGGAAAGTTATATTATAACCACCTTGTATGCGCAATAAATTCTTTTTTGAAGCCATCAGTTTAAAGTTTAGCAACTATAAATTACATCTATCTACTTAATTTTGTCTTATGCTTTCAATAACTTAATAAGCCTTTTCAAAGTACCGCTAATTT
>JAOUZG010037474.1:99698-118633 GCA_026289955.1 Argiope argentata
TGTGTGTGTGTGTGTGTGTGTGTGTGCGTGTGTGTATGAAAAAGATCAACCTCCGTTCATTGTTACATTGTTATTACGAAATAAAATAAAGTTAAACGTGAGTAAAATTTCGCTAAGCGATCGAAACCTTCATATTTTTATTGTTCTTAAAGTTTATTGGCTCAAATTCTGTCTAAAATTTGAAATCTGTTTTTTTTTTATTATTTCATATTCAAGTCGCTTTTAGCCATTAGTTTTGATTTGAATGTTCGTGAACATAATGGAAAGAGGTGGTCTTAATTTCATAAGTTTTTTTTTGGGGGGGGGGTAATCCGAGGTAATTTTGTGATAATGGTAATCATATCCGAAATATTTTTAATTGATAAGAGCCCGTTAAGATAAGCTCATCTTATACTCTTTTAGCTATAGATATTCTATATAGTTATATATAAATATTATATTTGAAATAAGTTTAGTTGTTGGAAAATTATGATGAAAAAGCATTAGTTTTAATGGAATTTAATAGATATAAGATACTGCGATGATAATGCATATGTATATAATATATATATACTGATAACTGTCGGATACTGTGCTGAGATGTGTGTCATATTCAGGAATGTCGTGTAATTTTTCGAAAAACATGCAACTTCCACTAGAGATATTCTGCGTCAGCTTATTTATTTCATTTTCAACATTGGACCGACTCTCCTCTATTGGTGTCTTCAAGACATTTCCCATCGTAAAATGCCTTATCGATGTCTGGGAGTTTTGGGGATGAATATGGCTAGTAATGTATTTTGAATATTATATGAACGTGAAAATTCTTTTGAAATTTTTTTTCTCTTGTATTTGTTTGAACACTCAGCGGAGTTGTTTTGGAATTAAAATACGTTATACAATTCCAAATTTACAACTAGATAATATTCCATATTTATTGCTTACAAATTATTTCGTTTGAAGAATTATAATTATGGATCCAGACAGTGAAAAATGAAAATTTCAAGATTACCTTACCTGTTTAGTCTCCATATAGATCTGAAAAAAAATCGAAGCTTAAATCTTAAGAAAAGGAATGATCCACATAATTTTATATTTGCCAAAAAACCAAATAATATTCATTGTGAAAATGCAATGATAGCTATTACAATATAATTAACACCATAATAATAAAAGTTAAAATGGAAATTATTCGACTTAGTATCATTTAGTTACAATATAAATAATAGACCATTCTATATCAGATTTGTAAATCTACCTCTATAATGTTGTTGTTACTAATGACACTTTCCATAGACAATCCCGCTGATGCATCAGCGGATTTAAGCCGAAATAAGCGTCTCTTGTTCTAAAGTAGCGCCAGCTTGGACCATGAGTAGGACTTTAGCCACAGAGCCATTATATACGTTTGCACATCCCTTTTTTACAGGGGAGAATATTCACACACTTCACAAATAAAACATAGAAGTATGCCCTAATCGGGACACCCAGACGCGCCACCTCTGTGGCAGGACGCTGGCACCTCTATAATAATTAATTTTAATTCGGAGTCATCCAAAATATTGTTTTGGATGACAATTATTTGCCTTATATTGTTTTGGTTTCCTTTCTTAAAATCATCAAGTATTCCTTCCTAAGTCATCGAAATTCACCTGAGCTAAAATGAGCAACATTATATTTAAAGAAATTACTTTTTAACAACCTATGACTCTTTCGGCTCCTTTCAAGTGGTGAAAAGATAGTATCTCTCGACAATTCAAAGCTTAATAGTTTGAACAAATTAACCTTTCTAATCTGAGCTGGAAAGTCGAAGGAATCTTAAATGCATTCTTTGGCGGTATTATTTGACATGGTTGGCGTGCGACTTCGAGACATGCCCGATTAATCGATGCAGAAGAATAGACCCCTATTATTAATCGTTGTTTAATGAATCCATTAATGATTGTATCTTTTTACTTATATAGCGTCTTGTTTATATGTATGTACTGATGAGAGTTTTAGCGCCTTTTACAGTAATGAGGCTGTATTGCAAACTTAATATAATGAGTTACTATCTATAACCGTAATACCTCTTTTAAAAACTTGCATGGAATGCTAATGAGTGAAATAATCGTATTGTTGCGGATGAAATATATTGTTGAAGATAATGTCAATTTTATGCTCTTTAATTAAAGAAAGTAAATTACTATAGAAATTTCGAGCATGCTTCAATGCGATAACAGCTTTTTTGTTGATGTTCTACAAGCAAATTTATGTTTATGTTGGCATTTATAAAAAAATTAAATAGGCTTTTATTTTGCATTAATTAATGCACCTGGAGTTGATGAAGGGCATATTTTAACCACATGCTTATCAATTTTTTTTCATAAAAATTGGCTGAAATAAAATAATAATAATGGGGGGGGGGGTTCTGTATTCTTACTGAGTTTAAATTCTTAATTCTATACTGTTTAGCCACTGCAGTTATTTGGTTTAAATGGGGAAGAGATAAACCCCCAGAAGTAGTCCCCTTCTCCATTAACCTTTTATCATTACCCTCACAAAGGCGCTTATCTTTTCCCTTAACTCAACACAAAAATTCGGATTTGGGCAAGGCAGTAAATGCTAGGAACATTTCATCATTTTCAGAAATCAGAAAAATTTGTGCTTTAGAATGTAAAAAAGAAAACTAAATATACATTTTAGATGTGCTTTTTTGCAATAGAATAAAATCAAAATTTAACACAGGCCAACAGTTTAAAAAAAAACAAATTTCGCTTATGTAAGTGGGTGAATTTTTGTAGTAAGGCCTTTTCATGTAAATGAAACAACAGATCGACAGACTGTCAACACTAGAGTATACCTGCTTCAAAATTTGATAAAAATCTACAATTTCGATGCCTATACTATGTACTAAATTTCAATTATATGAGCCGTTGAGTTTTTTTTAACTATAGAGTTTACACACGGTCTACTTCTTGGTGAATTTTTTCAGTCTATATTTTAGCTGCTAAATCAGGGCCCGGCTTAGCCCAGCTGGGGACAGGGGCAAAAACTTCTTTGGAGGCCCCTCTGCTTCACTACTTTAGTTATGAAAAACATTCATTAAAAAAGGAAACGTGAAATAATTTTTTGTGCGTGAAATAAGTCCTAATAAGTGAAATAAGTAAAACGTGAAATAAGTCCTTTGCTGAATCTAGACACCAAATTTCATTTATACAGCTTTTAAAGTTTTATAGTGATTACACCATTTGAACTCTGACAACAAGATAAACTTCCTGGAATTCTTTTATTCAAAATTTAATAGAAATCTGCTAATGTGGTGGAAAATCCAATTATAAAATTTCTTCCATTTAGACTAAAACACTTTTTGAATAACTGAGTGAGTTAATAGGTATAATACTGAATGACCTATAATGGAATATATATTTGTAAAATCAATTCATATTTTTCAAATTTAAAAATGTATAATTAGTGTGGCAAAAGTTTCTAAATTTTTCCAAGTACAACAACTATAAAAGATATTGGAGATCTGAAATGATATAAAATATTATAAGAGCTTTCATAAAATTCTTAAGTTTCCAAAATAAAATAATTGTCCAAAATAGTTTGGAATATTCCACAGAATTTGTACCTTTTATAAAATTTTAAAGTTCTTATTCATCTTTTTGCTTTTGAGATAATGATATCAAATATCCCCATTATCTTTGCTCAATCTGTAAGCAAAAACTGTCCCATATTTTTCTGTTAAAAAGGCGATAAAGAATAAGTAGGCATGCTTATCTACATAGAAAAAACCTTACTCATACTTGCAATTATATATGCGTGTCATCATAATTAAGCCGCTTTTACTTATTTAAAAACTAATATTGGCATTAAAGCTTAGAAATATAGAACTCACTTCCACGAAGCCTAAAAAACACCTTTATAACTTCGATTATATATTTATATATAGTAGGGGCCTTTCTTTCCTACCTGTTTTCGCTGGTCAACTCCAATGTTGTCCGATAATGTACGGAATGCTCATCAGTTCTAGTCATCAAATTTTCAAATTCCACTGGCCATTCGCTCAATGCCAGAAGCTTAATCTTTCCGTGATGAGAACATGCATTTTCTTATTGATTTACTTACGATTCAAAACTCAAAACAATACACTGAAAGCATTCCTTGATCATGTCTACAATATCTAACCCTCCGCACTCCGTAAAATAATTAGATTCAAAATTATTCACCTAATACAAAGATTTATTTATTGCTATGAAAAATAAATGTACATAATTCTTTTAAGTCGAATTTCTTTGAAAAATAAATCTACATCTCTTAACCATTATGTAGGCGTTTTTAACCATTAAATTTGAAAAATAAATAAATAAAACGTCAAAATAAAGCATAAATCTTGAATGTTGAATCAGAGGAACCATCGGTATGCAAAGGGTTAAATATTTATTCACATTTTCACACATTGTGGCCAATTTACATCTTTTGTTTGGTGAAGGGTGTCTCAAATGTATAACATGTCATGTTGAATTTACAGTCATTCATATATTATCAGAATGCACTATTTTTAATTACTTTTTTATGCGTCATCTGCGAGTATCAGTAATTTAGTGGGGTGGAAGAAACTCCATCATAACATTTTTACATTTCTAAAAACATTGGATTTTATCATCTTATTTAAATATTACGTTTTTACTTTTTTAATCGTGTTTAGTAAAGTGAAAATTATGTATTTTAAAATTTGTATCTTATTATTGCTGATGTATTTTATCGTACCATTTGATCAAGCGCTCCTACCATAATATTGGCACAGTATGGCCAAATCTGGCTCTTGTACTAAAATTTTTTTTACCAACTTACTATCTTGCTGCCAACTTAACAGTTTCACGATCAGATTTTTTTTCCGAATTGTCAGTTTCTTGCAGAGCTTTTCTTCGCAGTTTTTTTTTCTCTGACAACGCTGGATTCCCCATTACTGACTTTTTTTTAACTATCTCGAATCAACAGGTGTATTATTTAGATATTCAAATGACTTCTAGCTAGTAAAGGACGTTTAGGTTTGGAGATGCATTTTATGATTAAGGTAAATCAATCTCGAATTATTATAAGGTGTGAACATGATGTTGTTTTGGTTAGTAGGTTTTGGTGTCTTGGAAATTTACGGGCAAAAATGAAAGATTATGGACCGACGCAAACTATCGGTTGAAGATTTGTTTACCTCCTTTTACCAGTATTGCTTTATTATTATGTATGTTTCTTTAAAAGTAGAAGCTTTTTTAACAGGTTGACTTGCTTTTACCAGCATTGCTTGATTATTACTTGTGGTTCTTCACAACAGATGCATTTTTAAAAGGCTGAAGAAGAACTAGGACACCATAGCTGTTATTTCACCTCAAAATCGAGCTCCAAACTTTGTTTGCCAGCTAGAAAAATTAAAAAGCTTGTGTGTGTGTGTGTGTGTGTGTGTGTGTGTGTGTGTGTGTGTGTGTGTGTGTGTGTGTGTGTGTGTGTGTGTGTGTGTGTGTGTGTGTGTGTATTATAGAAGGATAGAGAAATATCCTGATTGTTTCTAATTGGTTTAAACTAGTTAATGACTTAAATTAATTAAGAAAAATAATGACTTAAAAATAATAATGTTCTTACATGATAACTTGATATTTGGGATCGTAGATTTTATTTTATTATTGTTGTTATTAACCTTAATTTGAGTAACGAAAAATCTTCATTACTTGAAAAAAGTAAACAAAAATTAAAGTTATTCATTAGTATTGCAACAAATGGTTTGTCTAAAAGTAGAATCAACTAATAATATTATTTTAAACTTATTTATAATTAATTTGGTATTAATTAAAGTTTTAATTTATCTTTTTGATCACCATTTTGACGCCAAGTTCAATATAAATACTTATTATGACCTAATAATAATTTTTATTAAATATTTCAAACGATACTGGCAAAACAAACTTCAAATGTCATGGATCAGGTGACTCGCTATCTACCAATCACAAAGCGAATAAAGCGAAATACTTATATAATTTTTTAAAAAAAAATCCAATACTTATATATAGTTCTAAAAACTTATCCCTTATTTGTAATATTCCACAAGGATTTAAAGTGCGAAAGTCAGAATTTTAAAAGCTCGACACAAGCTTCAAAATTGTCCTCGGCCAGAACTAAATCCTCTGAATGTACAATGATTCCTTTCATTTTGCCTCTTAATCACTAGAATCAGCAGATGTAGAAGAATCCATAGAAACGTCTATGGACTCTTACAATTGTTATAAGCCGTGGTAAAACATCTCAGTGTTTGCGAACAGCTTCAGGTTCAGCGCGTAGTCCCAAGCTCGGGAATCCTTAGCAAAGAAATGAGCAAACAAATGGGGGATCATAACATGATTTCGTTATAAGATTATTGCTTCTGAGATTAGGATGTGTATCGGGTGAATTTTATATTCGTTGTATAATTTTTATTGCAGTTTTTCAAAGCATATTTTAGAAAGTAAATTGCTTTATTTGAAATACTAGCATCATGCCGGTATCCTGGCGCAGAGGTAGCGCGCCTTCCTCGTGATCTGGACGTCCCCGGATTCGAGTCCCGGATACAGCATGGTTGTTCTTCTATGTTCTATCTGTGAGGCGTGTGAATGTGCCCCTTCTGTAAGAAGGAGGTTGCCAACTCAGGTGACGTACTCATCATCTTACCACGCCTCAAAATTACGAATTTCGTTCCAAAATAGCCCTAGTGTTGCTGTATAAAGGTATGTTAATAAAAATAAATTAAACTATTCCCTAAAAATCTTTTAATCTGTTATTTTAAACACATTGGCCAGCAAAATTTTATCTTTCATGTTTTAGTATCGACGTTATACGTAAAGATACTTGTTGAATTTTTATGAATTTCAGCTATCCAATAAAGGAATCAAAACAAGGGTATACTTGGTTAAAGTATGGAATATTTGACCGGAAATTGAATGAGTTTCAAAACGTAATTGGTATATTTTATTTTTCACACAGATAAAATTCGTTTAAAAATAAAATATTTATTTCTCATAAACGTTTCATTTGTTTGAAGAAAATGCATTTTATAAATCTAAAATTCAAATTCCAGTAAAGAATTATATAAAAAACATAAAAATAAAGCGGTATGTATTTGAAGGAAGAATGAAAGTTATTAAAATCTCACGAGCATAAATGAAAGATAAAAGCATTCGGTCGAATAGCGATCTTTCTCTGACTTTCCCATGGGGATTCGAAGTGAATTTAAATAGAAATGAATTCTTGTTTGGCTAAACAAAACAAAAATGCTAAAAGGCGGAAGGTGGTGATATAATCCTGGATCAATGATATCTGATTTCACTTACATATTCAAGAAAACAAAACTTATTTTAAGTATCAAGAAAAAGAAATGAATGACGGGAAAAAACTTTTTTGGAACAAAAAGTTATTTTTTACAACACATTGCCCATTTGAATCAACAATTGTGATTTTAAAAGTGACAACTGAAAAGATTCATAAACTACAGATAACTATTAAGTTACGTCATTTTTCTAAATGACGTTGAAGAGCATTTCCCGCTTTTATAAGGAAATTTTAAGAGGAAAAACAAATTTGATAAGCTTTCGTTTGTCATCAGAAAATATATCAATACATTATGCAATCTAAACATCTGGACCAATACATAATTCATTTCTGAATTGTTTGATGGAACGTTTCAAAAGTAGCGAATATAATAGAAGATTGTATTATTTTGTATAGTTGATAAGATTAATTTAACAGTTGCCATTTTTTTTATTTCCCTTATATGATGAATCTTTAGGTCAATAGTTACATCCCCTGCAGTTATTCTGCTTGAAGACCGAATATCAGTACCATTTTCATTGTTTCATGTCCAGAATTCCTATTCAATATTTTCATGTTGCTAAATTCTGAAGTTTTCCAAGTGATTCTTAATTCTGTGTTGTTGTTACTTATGACACTTGCCATGGACAAGCCCCCTGCTGATACAGCAGCAGATTTAAGCCGACAGAAGCGTCTCTTATTTCACCAGTAGCGCCATCTAGGGCCAAAAGTACGACTTAGCTACACACACATCACAACCTTTTTTAGGGGGCGGACTTCATTCATGCAAATTCCTTCATACATCTCAGATTGTAATTTAGATCTGGAACAGAGAACAATCACCTCTGACCCAGTACCCCCGGTGGTATTACTCTCGACATGGAGGACTCCGCGACCACGAACAGATTTAACAAGCACCACCCGCCACATACTCGGGGAATCTTTTGGCCGGTGAGCTTCGAATCCGTAACCTAAGGAGTCCAACGCTCTACCAACCAGACCATTCCGGCGTGATTCTTAATTCTGATCTGGTGAATCCTCTGATTTGAAAACCTAAACTGTAAGGAGCCCCCCCCCCGTACAATTACTGTTATTTTTCTTTATGTATTGATTAGAATGACTTTTGCTAGCGTTATGGCTCGTCTTTCCCATGATCTGGGCGTCCCGGGTTCGAATCCCGTTTAGAGCATGGTTGTTCTTATGTGTTATATCTTTAAGGTGTATGAATGTGCCCGCCTGTAAAAAGAGGCCGTGAAAGCGGCTGTGATGAGTGAGTAGCAAAGCCGTACTCTTGGTCCTAGTTGGCGCTACTTCAAATACAAGAGACGCTCATTTCGGCTTTAAATTGCTGATGCATCAGCGAGTTTTTCCATGGCAAGTGCCATTAGAAGAAACAACAGAATGATTTTTGTTTATTTACATGGTTATACTAAAGTAGTAAAGCAGAGGGGACCCCAAAAAGTTTTTTCCCCGAGCCCCAATTGGGCTGAGTCGGACCCTGCTAGTTGATGCAACCAACGTTGCTCAAAATTTAAATATTTTCATGTGTAACAGTTTTAATAAGAGAATTAATTTTGCATAAATTAATAAACAGATAAAATATACATAATTCTTTTATTATATTACTCTAATTGATTGACTACCCTTGAGCCTTGATAATTTACAACCGTTTGAAAATGAAGGATATATCAATTTCCCCTGCACTCCCTGTCTTAAATCCATAAAAAAAATAATAACTTTAAAAGATATGTCACAAATGCTTTAAAAAATAGTGGTAAAGCAGAACTTGGGATAGAAGTAGAATTAGAGTCCACCAGCGACCTGGCCGGGAGGTAGCGCGTCTTCCTCGTGATCTGGGCGTTTGGACATGGTTATTCTCTACTCTGTGTTCTTGCTGTAAAATGTATAAAAGACCCCCCCCCCTGTAAAGAGGGTTTTTCAAACGAATTTGTGCGTCATCTTTATATGAGCTAAAAGTCAGACTTCTGTCCTCTGGTGCTGAAGGGCCTTTGCCTTCAGAAGCTAACTCACTCGCTTAAATTACTAACAGTTCTTCAGCGAGCTTGTAAAGTGCCATAAGTAACAACAACTACTACTACAATTACGAGTTTTACTGTTATTGCATTTCAAAAAACACCCGATTTAAAATTTAAAGGAATTAATTAAAAAATAAAAAAAAATGCAAAGAAAGAAATTTGCTATCATTGAAAAGGTCAATTTTAACAATTGTGTATAACGGATAGCAATTCTGAAAAGGACATGGCTATTTTTTTTATCATGTCAGAACATGATATTGGTTTGGGAATGGGGTTTTCTGGCGTCAATAAAACTCCGTAGGCGATAAACAAACATTTTTATTATCTGCACGGTCACCTCAAAAAATAAGCTTTTAATAACGTAATGCCATCCCATTTACAAAAGCTCTGATTGAAAAAAAAAATTAATGATTACAGTTATTAAAACCTAGAAAAATGTCATTTTGAGTTCGCGATTATATGAAATGAAATAAAAAGGAAATGCGATATTTTTTTTAAAAAATCAATGGGAGACAAAGTTTTTTTTGGATCGTTTACAATATTAAAGTGACTCATTTAATAAAACAATTAGAATGAATAAAAATATAATTCAACTCGCACGAGCACATGGTGCTTATGCAAGTTATGATGTTCTGACATGATACATTGAAATAATCATAGTAGAATTCATTTTAATCTTTTTCTTGTGACTTGTTTTCATTTAACTTTAAATATGTTGTGTGATTCATGATTTTATAAAACTGTTTGCATACTTTTATTTATATTTAGATTGCCTAAAAATAATCATGCATTCACGCTACCGCATCATTATTAAAATATGCATGTCGCTATTTTTTACTTATCTCTATGGCCGGATACATCAAAATCAAAATCAAGATGAGACAGCATTAAGAACTGCATTCATCAGAAAGACTTATTTTTATCTTATAAATACTAGTTTCGACTAAAATTGTCAACTAAGAATTTCTGCCTACCGCCACATATTAAAGTATTAAAATGAGCCAAATTTACATGGCATTACGCAAATTCCGCCCGATCCTAGATTGATGTCATATGATTGATGTTATTTTGATGCCAAATTGGGATCTATAATCTGTCACAGCATCGGGAATTACATGTCCCACGGATTGAGACACGCTTATTATTTTTAAAGCCGATACAGACAAAATCAAAAACTGATTCCCTACTTCAAGAGGCAAATAAAAAGTTTATTCCTCTACCGGTGTATTGATTGGTAAAGACGTTCTATGGAATGTCCTACAGCCATTGCCAGAGGGCGAATCAGATGGTGGCCTTGCATTTTTGGGCAGTCGTTGATTGGTTTGACAGTCCTTCAAATTGAGGAAGATGGCACTTTGATTTACAAAGCTTTTTATCTTGCTCGTCTAAAGTCTTTTTATTTTTTTGAAATAATTTAAAACCCTTAACGATTAACGTGCGGTTCTTAAATGCATTTTCCATTAATCTTTTAAGTTCTTTTGCAAAAGCAAAACTAATTTAGCCCAATTTTATTATTATTATAAATATTCCATTAATAATTTTGACATTTGTCAAAGAGCTTGAATAATATGTTTGAAATCAATTGAGCAATGTCACGCAATCCTCGGTGAAGCTTTCCATTGGTATAAGGCATTGGTTTAAAATCAATTACTGTTCTAATTCGACAAATGTCATAAGAGAAATATTTCAGAATGCGTTGGGGATTGATTGACTGTCTTGACAGATTGATGGACGAAGGGTTTTTTTTCATCTTGTAAGATATCCGAAAAGATGATTTACATATTTTAAAAGAAGGTAAGGATTCAGATACAAAGCTTCACTAACTTTGATCATCACATTCGTCAATGAATTAAACAAACAAACAAACAGCCGGCTTTCTGGCACAGAGGTAGCTCATCCCCCTCTTGGTCTGGAAGTCCCGGTTCAGGTATGGTTGTTCTTCTGTGTGCTATCTGTGAGATGTGTGACTCTGCCCTTCTGTAAAAAGGGGCTGTGCAAGCAAATGTGGTGAGTGTGTAGCTAAGTCGTACTCTTGGCCCTAGTTGGTGCTACTTCAAAAACAAGAGACGCTCCTTTCGGTGTAAATCTGCTGCTGTATCAGCAGAGGGGCTTGTGCATGGCAAGTGCCATAAGAAATAACAACAACAAACAAACAAGTAATATAAAAAATTTAAGTCAATTCTTACTTAGCTGAACAAAGAAAATGTTTATTTTAATTACTTTTTATTAAATAATTACAATTAATATAAGTATGTATATACATATGACAGAATCACACCATTAAGTGGCAAAATAGAAAGTGAATTTCATTGCAACTTTTCATTTTCGTTCGAGGATCTCCTTTTCGACATATAGCAATCTTAACCCTTTGCAGTCCGAAAAACAATTAGATGCAAAATTATTCACCTAATACAAAGATTTGTATATTGCTGTAAAAAATTAATATATATAATTCTTTTAAGTCGAATTTCTTTGAAAAATAAATCTGCATCTCCTAACCATTATGTAGGCGTTTTTAACAATTAAATTTAGAAAAAAAACCCGCCAAATGATGTACAGTCTTGAATGCCGAGCGAGGCGACATCGGACTGAAAAGGGTTAAGGTTAGGTAGAATAAATGACCACCAATTGCTGACAAAGTTTTTAAAAAGAGAAATCGGAATTGAACCTAAAGCTTAAAATTTCTTAAGTTTTATTTTTGAAAAAAATCTTTCATTCTAAGCACTAAGTTACAACTGCTGATTCCCTCTCAAGAATCATTTGGATAAAGCGTATACTTAAAGCAAAAGTTTTCAAAAATTTATCAAAGAAATTACTGATTTTTGCAAGAATCTAACTCTTTCTTCACTTTCAAGCGAAAAATATTTGCATTTTACCGATTGAACTACTGCCTGCTGATATCAATTTTCATTACAAACTGCTAAAACTCTACTTAAAGCATAAAAAATTAATTAAATTTAATTACTGAATTAATATAAAAAAACTGCATTAACATCACGTGCCATTCACTACAAATTTAAAAAATATATATTTGAACTTGAGTGGATGAATAAAAAATATTTTATTAACGATTGAAAATTTGAACAAGATTTATATATAGGGAGAGTGTGGACTAATAGTAGGAATTGAGAAATACAACAACAGAACAAAGATATAATGCTAGTTTAGTAAAATATAAATTTTTTAAAGCGTGAGGAAATAAATTTATGAATAACATCATAAATCACGTGTAGTATGATCATATGTAACAAATAGGATTCAACATCAAAGAAAAAAAAACCTGGAGCGCTTTAATTAATAGTTTAAAGCATTTTAACTGCTACATTTTATACATTTAGTATGTAGTTCTCTTGTTCTATTTTCAGTTTCGAATCATAGTAGAGTTAGATTGCAAATTTTAACTTATGTATACTTTTTTCTATTACTAAATACATTGACAAAAAGAACCCTTAAGAATCTTTCTAAATATTCCCTTATAATGGTTCTAAATATTTCTTTGTTATTACTTACAATCACATATTTCTTTGTCTAAAATAATTTGCTTCTCTATGCTTACCAATATTTGATCTTATTATGGGTTTCAGTATATATTATCAACTACCGGAACATTTCTTGGAGACTCCAACGTTTATTGATTAAGTGACTTGTTTTCACCGAAGTTGGTTTAGATTCATGTTTATGATCCTAGTGTAGTAAAATTTGACTTCATCATTCAATTAGCTTATTTTTTAATCATATGGAAGTTTAGGTAGTTTGCCCTTATATAAATCATAATTAGTTCTGTAATTGATTCAAAATGTATTCTTATTTTGGCAAATCAAATATAAGCAAATCCTTGTTATTACATAAAATTACTTTAAATCGAAACCCATACACAGTAAAACATAATAAATCTTGATATAACGTCTATATCACTAGATTATATGAAATAATCATATATTAATCTAAGATAAATCATTCATTTTAGGATCAATGAATACAATTACAGTCAAGATTTAACCCTTAAAATCAACAAATCATAATAAATCCTGACGTGAATAAATGCCATTATATTACAACACTCAACAACTACATTATACAGGAAATTTGTAATTTGATGTATATGCTGTCAATAATTTGACATTAAATGTTGTAAGTTTTTGTATCTTAAAATATTTTGGCAAATTTAATGTATCACATTTTGATATATCAGTGATGAATCAGTCATACAACTTTTCCATGTTTGGGTCAATGAATAGGATTAAATAAATATTTTGCAACTAATATATCTTTTTGTTATTTATCTCATGAAATGACTAAAAATGGAGCCTGCTTAAGCAAAACCAGAAAAAAGAGCAAAACTGATAGCGCGATTTTCAACTTTTCTCTATTTTCATCATAGTTAATTGCATAATACAGTAATTATCAATTACATAATACAAGACATTTGTAATTTGATGTATATTCTGTCAACAATTTGATAGCAAATGTTGTATGTTTTTGTATCTTAAAATATTTTGACAAATTTGACGTTTTGATATATCAGTGATGAATCAACCATACAACTTTTCCATGTTTGGGTCAATAAATAGGATAAAAATCAATATTTTACAACTAATATATCTTTTTGTTATTTCTCTCATAAAATGACTAAAAATGGTGCGTGCTTAAGCAATACAGGAAAAAAGAGCAAAACTGATAGCACGATTTTCAACTTTTCCCTATTTTCATCATAGTTCACTCAATATCCTCACTCAAACACCCGCGCAGATTTTTTTAAAAACCAAACATCAACCTTTAAACTTTCCTTCTTTATTTTTTAACCCTTTATTTCCTTTTATCGTCTCTTTTTCCCCTCTTAAAAGAATGAACTCGGATTGAATACAAATAGCTTTAAGTTTCGAATTTCAAAGCGAAATGTCTCGAAATGCAGCAAATACTCTCGCCCACTTTGGAACTTTTTTTTTGAGAAGAGGTTTATATCGTATATCCACCTACTGTGCAAAGATCACGCCGGAAAAAAAATCTCAAAAAATCTGGGCGGAAAACGCTAGGTTGGTGGAAAGCGTGATTGGGTGTGAAAAGGCTCACAATAGAAGTATAAAAACGGAATGAAAGCCGATGTTTAAACATTGCGCTTTGTAATGAATGCTTAATTTTGACGATAAATTGACTTTTTCAGTAATATTTCGTGTATGGGCGTGGTTAAATGCTATTCTACATTTTTTTTTCTTCTTTTTGATATCAAAACGGTTCTGTTGCATCCTGTTAAAAACAAAAGCAAATGATGGTTGAACTTTGCCCCATCATTCAGAATAAGGACCCTCTTTCGATTAAATTCTAATTACTTAAATATCTTATGCGCATTCTAAATCATTTGATGCTGTTAATGATCAACCCTCGTGCTTTTGTTAAAATGTTGGAAAATGTGAAAATTCGTAAACATCCGGTTCCCTCTGGGTGGCTAAAATGAGTAATGAACTAATAAGAATGGGTTTCTGGACAGCAAAGTTTACAATTACATTAACTTTTTTTTATTTCGGAAATGAATTTGATGTTTAATAAACAAATACTTTAATGTAAAAAGGAAAATATGGGCATTTAATTGTCTTTTCATGAAAGATGCTACAAAAATGAAGAGAGCTTAATTTTTTAAAATTTAACAACAAATCTTTCAACAGTATAAAAAAAATCTCACCTTTTCTAATTTAATTTTTTTTATTTCAACTGCTGTTGTTGTTACTTATGACACTTGCCTATGGACAAGCACCCCGCCGATACAGCAGCAGATTTAAGCCGAAAGAAGAGTCTCTTGTTTTTGAAGTAGCGCCAACAAGGGCCAAGAGTACGACTTAGCTACACACTCACCACATTTGCTTGCACAGCCCCTTTTTACAGGGAGGCACAGTCACACACTGCACAGATAGCACACAGAACAACCATGCCCGCACCGGGACTCCCAGAACACGAGGAAGATACGCTAATTTCAACTGTAACAAAATCTAATGCAAAATTGTCAATTTATAAGGCAAATCCTCAAAATGGGGCGATTTCAATTTCATCTAATAAAAGAGTTTGTATACATGCTAGAGTATGATGCTGCTCTATGAAGCTGACTGCTTGACTTGGAGCTGCCAAATCAGGCATATATATATGTGTGATTATGTTCAATGATATTTCTTCCTTTAATTTTATTCTTAGTTAGTTTCTTACTCTTTTTTTTATCTTAAATTAGTCCATACTACTTTATTTTAGAATTTTCTCTTATTTCCTGATCCTAATCTCACTTTTTTTTAAAAAAAATTATTAACCCTTTGAAGGCCTTAATTGTTTTTTAAAATTTAACAACACATCTTACAACAGCATAAAAAAGAATCTTTCTTAATGGGGCGATTTTAATCTCAACTAATAATAGAGTTTGTATACAATGTGTATGATGGTGCTCTATGAAGTAGACTACTTGACTTGGAGCTGCCAAATTAGGCATATATGTGTGTATGTGTGTGTGTTCAATGATGGGGTTATATGTGTGATTAGTTTAATAACTTTTTAATTCTTAATTAGTTCCCTATTTTTTTATCTTAAATTTGTTCATATTACTTTATTCTAGAATTTTCTCTTATTTCCTGATCCTAACCTTACTTTTTTTTGTAATTATTAACCCTTTGAGGGCGGAGAACGCATATTTGCGTCACAAATATGGGCAAATACGCTACTTTAAAAATTGCCCGCCCACAAAGGGTTAAAATACGAGCTTTGAAAAATCCTCTTTCTTCAATGCCCTACGTCACAATTGAGGGGGAAAGAATCGCCGACAGTCATGTAGGTGTTCCTGAGATATTTAAAATTCGCTTTCCGAAGTCAAATATGTGTCAGCAAAATCCTTATCAAGCCTAGTTCCAACGACCTGCGAATCTTCAGACGGCCACCGCGTTCCCCCGTTTTACCCCTCTTGCGGTTTCTTGGGGTCCTTTGTAGGACCTGTGGATTCGTCTGACGTTTTCCCGTACATTGTCGGTAAAGTGTCCAGGCATCAAAGGACCCGAAGAAACCGCAAAGGGGTAAAACGAGGGAACGCGTAGCCTGCCTGAAGATCCACAGGCCGTTGAAACTAGGCTTCAGAATTTCATAATAAAACCACTAAAACTAAAAATTCTCTCTATTTGCCCTCGTATTGATATTGAGCAGACATCTTTTTTATCATCATTTCCTTCTTTACAAATTATGTCTCCCGGGATGAAATAAATCGAAGTTTCAAAAGTTAAATTTAAATGTCCAAGGCAAGCACCATTGAAAACAAATCTCCATTTGTGATTCTGATGGATTATTACTGTTTTGAATCTATCAGAATTAAATGCGACTTATTTAAATAAAATAGTTGAATCTTTAAGAAGTATAAAGGACAGTAGCAATATAATTATGCTTTAAATTTAACATTTTTTTTTTTCATTTTATCGGTCTATAAGAAATGGTCGCAACTTGTTCTATGCATACTTTTGGAGGTACATAAGACCATTATATTAATGAATGCGACAAACAAAATATAAATGTTTAAAAAAGTTATAGAATCTTTTTAAAACTTTTTTGTGAAATATGAAAATTAATAATTAGTCAGTTATGCATTTATGTAAGTTATAGCTATGTAAATAGTAATTAGATGAAAGTTAGTTAAGCAAGTCCAAATTTTGATAGGTAGAATAGAACTAATAACTTTCTGTTTAAATAAACAACATAATATTTAAGAGCCAATAATAAAAAAAAAGTACTAATCTATATATTGATAAACGAATCATACTATATTTAACGTAATTGCAGAAATGAGATTATATTTGTCTTCAATAAAACCGAATTGTAATCACAACAGTTTTTATTAATTGCATGAATAAAATTCGAGGATCAAATTCAAATTACTTTCCTTTTGAAAAAATATTTATCAAATAATTAATTTTTTTGGTTTCATCACATGTATACGCAAATATTAATTGATTATAATAAAGAAAAAGATGAAGTTAAAATTTTAAAAATGAATCTAATGAATATCATTAAATTAATTCAAATCGTTTGGTTCTGATGATATCTTAACTCATTAATAATCATTAATAAAAACCTCTTTGCGTGACGGAATAATTGGAGGTAAAGAGGGGGAAATGTTATAAAAGTAAGGCTTGCATGAAAGTAAGAAGATTAACGAAGGGTTACTGAAAAAATTAAAGGTTGAGTAACCGTTGATTATAATTTGGTACTTTAACCCTTTATCTACTGAATTATATTGTCATCAATTTTCCAACTTCACTTTTGTTCACTTTTTTAACTTTTTAACTTTTTAACTTTTTTAAGTTTCCTTAAAAAATAATCTCAGAGAACCCTAGAGAAAAATTTTAATTAATAGAAATATTTGAATTAATTTATTATTAATTAAATATTTTTCATTCCTACTTTTAGCTTATATTGCTATTTGGGTTACATTTTCCGAGTTTTTTAGAATACCATTAGTAAAAGTAGTCATATTACGAAAATATAATCCAGATTTAAATGGTACTTATAAGTATCGTCTGTAGATAAAAAAGTTAAAGAGAAAAAAGACCAAGTAGTATTAATGTTACCGAGTAAGATCGAAGTCTGGAGAATGTCGACTTTCACCGGTGAATATCAACAAACACATAGTCGCTTGTCCGAAATATTTGCTGAATACACTCATTTCCGACTTACACCGGTAAATGTCGACATGCACCAAGCAATAATGGTGAATGTTGAACATGTCCGATATTCATATTTTCTTTTCCGTAATTCCTAAATTTTTCGCCTCTCTTTCTGAAAGGAATGGTTAAGAACTTAAAATACGCAGTGCATTCAAAATGATGTTTATTTTGTAATCAATTAATAATTCTTTCAAATTATTTTTTAAAATTAATTAATTAATTACTCTTAATTCAAATTAATAAAATTAAAATAATAATTCATTTAATAATTTATTTTAAAATTAATAATTTTTTAAAAATTATTTGATAATTTAGGAGAATAATCAAATAATTTATTTTGAATAGCATTTATATCAATTTGTTTCCGAAATTAAATGGCTAATAAGTGAATTAAGTTTGCAGATATCCTTGTAGTTTCAGTCTTATATTAATACAGTATTATGAAATTTTCATAATAAAAATGGATTACAAAATAAGCATTATTTTGAAAGCACTGTGTGTTTTAAATTCTTAATCATTCCTTTCAGAAAGAGAGGCGACATTTTTTTAATAAATAAATTTTTAAATTAATTTTAAAATTCCAATCTGAACAAACGATTTGGCGAGAAACAGCCAGTCGCCTCTTCGTTGGCTCCTCCCTTTTCGACCTCCACCAGAGCATATCTGTGATTGTCGACATACACCGGTGAGGGTCCGAATGTACTAGAATGTAATGAAACATTCGATCTTTCACCGACGTGTTTGGTGATTGTTGACATTCACCGGTGAAAGTCGACATTCTCCAATTTTGGTCTTTCTCGGTAACATTAATACAAATAAATAAACATTCCTGCAGTAAGGGCGGTCTTCCAAAAACGAATGTACAAGAATGTAATGAAATGAAGAATGTAATGAAATGTACAAGAATGTCCGAATGTACAAGATGTAC
>JAOUZG010037474.1:120572-141619 GCA_026289955.1 Argiope argentata
AAAAAAAGATTACAATAAAACATAAACAGCAAAAAGAAACTTTGCCTGTAAACCACCCAAACGTACGTGCAGAAAAACTCATTTCTTTCTGAAAAAGAACTGAAACAGAGCGGACCACGTTTTCCATAAAACCCAGCGCAACCGTTAATGGACATATCAAATTAGTGTTATATATTTAAAGCGAAAAGATAACCGAGAATGTCATATAGCACAGGCAGGTTTTAAGTAAATCGCTCACGTCTGGCTTAAGGCATTGGCCATGAAAATGAAAAGCATAGAAATTGCTTTTGCAATCTGTGGAGGCAGATGGCGGGGATGAATGTCTACACCTCTTAAAAGATAATTTTGTATCTAGGCAGTTGCGCTAAGTGGAGCTGACTGGGACAATCTTTACAAATATATTTAAAGGAGAAAATTGCTCTAAAATTATCTAAGTAAGTGAAATGATTGGGGTTTTTTAAGGATTATTTTCTGGGAATGAAACCAGGGAAAGTGCAAATCGTTTTCTGCCCTCTTACTTATTTATTTTTGTTTCGAAAATTGAGGAATTGGTTTATGAATTTTTTTACCACTTTCCTACAGGATTTTAATTCTGCGCCAAAATATTTTTTGTTGCTCAATAAAAAAGGCAATAAATAAATATTATCAGTAACAACTGCTAAGTACATTTCGTATAAAATTTTTAAGTATGTGACTATGTTCGGGATGAATTTCTTTGAAATTTTTTCATAAATATACGTTTTTTTTAATTTTTTATTAAAAAGATTGAAAAAAAATATCCTTAAAACCAAAATATATCAATAAAGTGGTAAATTTTTTTAAAAAATTGAAAAAAATGAGCTTTTTTTGACTAAAAAGAGGTATAATGAAAAAAAATCTTCTAGTTTAGAGTTTTAAAATTTTGCAGCTAACTTAAGGAATGTATTTTCAATTCTTGAAATAAAAAAAATGAATTGAACATCAGTCAATTTTTTAAGTATTAGAGTTCAACTGATAAATAAACAAGTGTTTCGATTCTTTTTTCACATTGTGAAATATTAAAACAACTTAAAATATTTCTGAATGAATAGAATGTTTATTCTTTAGTTCAGGAACTGCAGAACATATTGAGAAATTGTTACACTAAATTTAATAAAAAAAATATGGGTTAAATTTTTATTTATGAGGTTTTTTTGTTAAAAAAATCAATCTAAGATCAAAATTTCTGAATATAACATCTCAAAACGCAAAATAGAATTGAAATGTATGTAAATTCAAAAATAAATATCAGTTTTACTTCCCCCACAATGCAATAGTGAAATAAAATTCTAATGGTTTTATATAAAAATAAAAACCCTCAAACATTAAAAATATTAAATAAAAAACATTCATAATTTCTCAGCATAGTTATCTATCTTAAATACCGAGTGAAATAATTCATGAATAATAATTTTCTTCTCTCATAGAAAATTATAGACGAAAGGTCATTGCATTGGTTCTATAGGCCAGGCTGCATGACCTACATAATCAAATTTGCTGCAAAAATACTTTGAAGGTGAAGATGTGCACTTAAAACTTATTATCATCTGAGAACATGATGCTATTTTCGTTAGGGGTTTTTGAATAATTGAAGACGACGAATAATTGAAAATCGAAATGGCGACGAATAATTGAAAATCGAAAGCGTTAATGTTCATCAACATCTTTTAATAGTATATATCTACCTTTTTACCTATTTTTTCTAGTATTGCATTATTATTATTTATGCTTCTTTGAAGGTAGATGCGTTTTTAAAAGGTTGACCTGCTTTATTATTATATATGCATCTTTGACATTAAATGCGTTTTTAAAAAGTTGGCGTAGAACTATGACAAAATAATTGTTATTTCTTCTCAAAATCGATACAGTTTCAAATGTTTGTTTGATATTTCAAAAAATTAAAAATGGAAGTTCAAAAAAATTATCATTATGTATATATGTTTATATACAGAGAGAGAAGAATAAAAACAAATAGAGAAATCTAGTAATTGTTTCAAACCGATTTAAATTGGTAAGTGACTTACATTAACTAAGACAAATAATGACTTTAAAAGTAGTAACGCTCTTACATGATAATTGAGATCGTAGATTTCATTTTTTTACCATGTCAGATATTGTTTTGGGGATGAGGATTTTGGCGTCAACAAAAATCAGTAGGCGAAAAATTGAAAATTTACTATCTACACGAGCATCTCAAAAAATCAGCATTTAATAACGCTTTGCCGTTGCATTACAAAAGCTCTAATTAAAAAAATAAGTTAATGAATTACGCAAATAAAACCTAGAAAAATGTCATTTTGAGCACGTTATTATAAGAAATGAAATAAATAGGAAATTTGATGTTTTTTTAAACAATAAAGGCGAGACAAAGTTTTTTGGATCGTTTGCAATACTAAAGTGACTCATTCGATGAAATGATTAAAATGAATAAAAATATAATTCAACTCGCACGAGCACGTGGTGCTTGGCCGTTCAAGAAATGATGTTCTGACATGGTACATTGAAATATGCATAGCAGATTTCGTTTTAATCTTTTTTTTATTTTTCATTTATTTATTTATTTTAAATTTGTGATTAATTTTTAAGTTCTAATTTCGGTAAACCAATAATTGCCTTTAATGACTTAGCGTCATTTACACTGTCACTATTTTAAATTACAGATTGCAATCAAAACTTTTCTAACTGAAAATATCTCTCTTAATCTTTTTTCCTTTTAATTATTCTTATTATTATATTTTCCTGCAATTATTTCTTTTCCTTTTTCTGCGGCATTTATTTCCTTTTCTTTCTTATTAGTCAAGCCTTGTCTTTACTCTTATTTTTTCAGCAGGAAATTCTTTATTTTCCTCTTTATTGTTAATTATATTTGTAAATATTTCTCCAGTAAATATCTCATCATAACCTGCATCTTTTAACATTACATCCTCTATTTCTAAAATTTTGAAATTATAGTAAATATTGAAGGTTAATTCTGTCTAATTGTGTATTTAACTTCAGCAGATATTTTTGTCCTTCTTTATCAAAATATGTCATCTAAAAACTATATTAGGATATAAATATATAAGCTTTCAAGAACACGTAACAAAAGAACAATTAGAATTTAATGTCAAGGAAGTGTTCTAGAATAAAATTATATAAAACTCAAAATGCTTGGAATTAAGACAGAACTTAAATTCAAGGATTTACTCTTTCAGTCAGAATGTTTCAATTACTTTTTACTTTTCAATTTACCAAGGGTTTACTATCTCTTCTAGACTTCCTTCGAATCTTGAATCAGAGCCTTGAGTTGGCCTCATTTTATATTCTTTATCAAAGAAATAATTTTAATAAAGGCATATATTTATATAAAATTCCCTTCAGATGTATTACAAAACAATATCATTGTTTATTTTCCCCTTTCTTTCAACTCATACGCGAAAAATAAAAATTTATTGCTAGTGCACACGAAATTATTCGAATTAGATTTATTGCACATTTGAGCTTTTGTTTGTTGGTTCCAAATTTTAATTCATTAAAAATTAAACTAGAATATGATATTTTCATGCAATAACTTTTTAAAATGTCTCCTCATAAGAACTATTATTACGGTATTTTAAAATCCATATAAATGTAATAATACCAATTTAATTGTAGTGTAATTTTTTCTTAATTTTAAAATTTTTTCAAAAATTATTTTCTGTATAATTTTAACAATAGGTTTCACTATTGCAATAAAACTCAATGCTTCATTAAATATTTAATTGCTTAATTTTCTTCCATTGTTAAAAGCTAAGAAAAAATTCAGTTGATAAATAATTTGCAACTTTACACGAGAAATAAGAAAGTAAAATTACATTATCACAAAAGACAAATGCAACTTCAAATAGATTAACTAGGCATTTAAATCCCTAATGATACTATGACGTCATGGGACACAACTTCATTTGGACTGTTAATATCCGTGAATAGGCAGAATATGTGTAAAGTTATTAAAAAACTTCATCTGTAATACTTGTCAGGTTGCTTGTCAGGTTGAATTCAGCTATGAATGTCAGGTTGCGTATAAGAAATTTAATAGATATTAAGAGCAATAATATTCCTAGCGGGTCACTTGGTTCGCCAGAGGATGCTACTTCTATATTTCTTGCTAAAAAATTCTTTTGGAACCAATTGATTTACGCAAAATATTTTATTGTAATAACCAAATACCTTTAGGGTATCCGACCGCAATAAAAACGCCAATTTTTGCCAAAAATAACATGCTAAAAAATTCTTTTATTGTGTAGACCAGTCTTTGAGCTATCAGAAACAGATTTGCTTTTATCTCTACGTTAATTAAAAGAAAAAGATATTAATATTTTCGTAGTGTTCGGTAAACCGAAGGTTGAAATTTAAATAACAAGAAGTACCGATTTAATTTGTATAAACACAAATTTAGTTTTAAATACGGAAAATTTTCTGCACCACAAAATGCAAAATTCCACTGAGAGTTTCAACGGTGTTTTGTTTGTACCTAAAAATGTCTTTTTTGAGCACTGAACTCTCAGATTAGGGACATTTATGTCTGTAATACATTTTAATAAAGGTTTTACAGGATTACTGAATACCTTTAAGGTAGAGTACATCCTAGTGAAGTTAGAGCATTTGCTGAACTCAATAAAGGCAGCATAAAGGAATTTAGACGGCATTCACTGCCAAATGCAAAAAATTGCGAGTGAAAAAATAAAATGATTAAAAAAAGGACATTATTAAATGCTGAGGAAGAAGAAGGTATAATCTATAAATGTGGTGAATTTTATGTGTGTTCTTATATAATTTATTATTAAAACATGTTACCGTATACTTTTTATATATTTTTCTCAAAATTAATTTTTACTTATATTTTTGCTCTCTTCAAATAAAATAACTCAAAATATAATTATCATATTACTGTGAAATTTAGTAGACTTGGTCCTTATACTATTTTCTAGGGAATGAACAAAAGGAATTTAGATTGTGTGAGTATTTTTTTAATTTACAGTCTATTGTTTGAATAATAACATCATAAACTTACAAAAAATTTCATGATAAATTTTTGGCAAGTTCTAAAATTTTTATTTATAATTGTAATAATAAAATTGTAGTTCATTCCTTATAGAAAACTATGCAGTTTATTTTAGAATAAGTTTTGTTCGAATGAGAATAATAGTTTTTGGTATAGCTTATTTAAAGTTCTTTAAGAATTTGTTTAACTCTTTATTTACGGTCGGTACTTAAAAGTATCATTTAAATCTGGATTATATCTTCGTAATATGACAATTTTTGCCAATAGTAATAGAACAGGTAGAATATAACTCAAATAGCAAGTAGTTAATATAAGCTAAAAGTAGGAATGAAAATTTTTTAATTGATAATCAAATTAATTTAATTTTTCTCTTGGGTTCTCTAGGATTATTCGGCAAGGAAACTTAACTACTGGTGCAAAAATCTTGGAAAGTTGATGGCAATATAATTCAGTAAATAAAGGGTTTACGCAAAGTAATGCAAATTCTCACAAAGTATAAATGTTTATTTCAAATATTGACATCCAATTAATAATTTTGAATAGTCTCGAACCCAGAAATATAGTTAAAGTATGTCTACTTCTTTATTAAATAGTAATTTTGAATGATTTCTTTATTTTAATTTATCATTTTAAAAGCTGCGCTGATAATTGTGATTCATAAACTGAAAGCAGCTATAAAAATTTTAATTTAAATGATGAAACAAATATACAAAATTTCTTTTGATCAATATTCAATGCATCACAGGAGATAAGATAGTTTAAATTTCGCGATAAAAAAAGATAAGATACAAAGTGGTTAGAAATTTACTATCAGAGAGCTTTAATTACATTTCATTAGGGGGAAATCATCTTTGCTCAGTCTAGTCTGAATAAACTAATAATGAAAATAGGACAAAGCAGCTTTGACAGAATTACGTTAATGAATCCCATTTCCTGTTTGAATTGCCTGGAAATGGTTAATAACACGAATGATGTCTGGAAACACTTTAGAATATAAATGTTTATGAAATAATAAAAATAATTATTTCCGTTTATTTTGATCATTCACATTTGTAAAATAAAAAATATTGTTTAATTGGAATAGTAAAAGGACGTTCCATTCATATTTTTTTTTCATTTTATAATCCCACGGCTATAAAACTTTTATTTCAACGTTGTAGAAAAAAATAAGGATTTATATATTTTAAAATTGTTTATTATTTTTATTATATATTAGCTACGACAACAATTGAGATCCTAAAAGATCAGGGGGAATTATCTCTCAGAATCTTTCTCGCCTATTTCTTAAGAAAGATATTATCCTCCTCTCTAGACCAGCATAAAATTTTTGATCTAGAACAGGATCATAAACGGGAAGTACTCAGATTTTTATTTTTACATATAAGAGTTGTGCTCTATCTAATAAAGAAAACAGTACTTGAGTATTAATTGCATACCAATAATGAAAAATAATTACGAAAGATGCATCGCAGGGCAGGAATAAAAACTTTTTACTACATCTAGAGAGCAATTTTTGACGATTAATCGCTAATATACTAATGCACATATACAAGAAAATTTTATATGCATTTTGAACGTCTTTTTAGATTCCTACTATGAATTCACACTCTCCCTATATATAACTATGTATCTTGTTCAAATTTTCAATAGTTAAGAAAATACTTTTTATTCATCCATTCAAGTGTTCATTAATTAAATTTAGCTAATTTTTAATATTTTAACTAGAGTTTTAGCAGTGCGTAATGAGAATTGAAATCAACAGGCAGTAGCTCAATCGGTAAAATGCAAGGATTTCAGAATTTTTTAAGTGAAGGTGAAGAATGCGAGCTCTTGCGAAAATCAATGCATTTTGATAAATTATTTATGTTGATTGTAATTATTTTTTATTATGTAAGAACATAAGGTTGTTTTCGTTAGAGGGTTTTGAATAACTGAAGACAGTAAATAATTGAAGCTCGAAATCGTGTAGGCAATGAATAAAGCATAATTTACCTTCTTTTAATAGTATTGCTTTATTATTATGCATGCTCCTTTGAAAGCCGATGCGTTTTTAAATGGTTGACCTGCTTTTACTAGTATTGCTTTTTCAAACTAGTTTAAACTACTTAATAATTTAAATTAATTAAGACAAATAATGACTTAAAAATAATAATATTCTGACATAATAATTTGAAATCTGTGATTGTAGATTTTTTTTTTACTATTTCCTTTGACAATGCTGTTAATAGTCTTAAAGTAGTGATTCCAACTCACTTAAAATTAAATTTAATCATTTGCCTCCAAAAAATGACAAATTTTCTAAAAGTCTGAATTTGGGAACAAAATTTAAACAGCAAATATTAATAATTTACAGTGAAAATTAACTATCAGTAGACTTTAAAAAATTTCTTGCTCAACTGATATGCATATTTTAATTAAAAGCAAACGGTAAATGGAGATAAAAATTTCAGATAAGAAAAGATAATTCAGTCGCCAAATTTTCTTGGTTTAATTTAGCTAAACTTAAATTTGTTAAATTAACTTTAAAAAATTATCTTAAATTAGTCAGATATTAAACTAGCCAACGAGAATCATTAGAAATAAAAAGCTCACAAACATTATCAAATACAGTAAATTATATACAGTAATAGTTTAATAATATGCAGTAACCCATTATCTGTTCATGGACATTATCCAACTTATTCCAAAACAACACAATGTTTACTTTCATATGATAAATAATAAATGAATTATCATGTATCAGTATGAAAAATACTTTTGGGCATTGTCCAATAGGAAGCAACTGCAACTAAGTAAACGTTTCTCCAAACGATTTCGCACGTAATTTCATTTACATTTACCGATACAATCTTTTTTTCACCTGCTAGAATGTTTTTAGATGTAATTTCATTTGATTTTTTTTTCTGGCGATAGATTTTTATTCATTTCGAACTCAATTATTCATGAAATCAACGATTTAAAAACACGGCGACTTTTGTATGACTCGTGTATACTTTAACTGGATAATCTCAACATTTTATCAAAATGATTACAGGGACAAAAGAAGCACGCGCGTTAAAATAATAAAGTGATTTTTTTCATTAATTTAAAAATGACAAAACATCCCTAGGGAGAAAAAAGCATTTTTCATTCTAAGAAAATTAATCATTTTTTCAAAAAGTCAAGTATTTATAAAAGTTTCTGAAGTCATTTTCATCAAATAAAAAAATTCTTCAAAATAGCACGCTATTTTTTTTCCAGTAACCTCCTCTCATCCATATAAGGTAACGTTTAAATACTGCATACAAAACCATTTCCTTTGTCAAATTATCAAAAATCATCTCAGATTGCGAACCTTATCAGGATTAGGGTACGCTTGAAGGGCCACATAATCAACTTGTTCATCGAATTTGAACGCCATGTACGTCTACAAAAGAATTTTGTTTTTTTTTTGATGTGCTTTTTGATAAGAATGTCCAATGCTGATGGGAAATGATTCGCAATACAAAGACAAATTATTCATGCTCGCAAGCAGAAAGAGCTCAGGTTCTTATAGCATGAAAATTCTTCGCGAGTTTTGGAAAAAAGGTATATGCGTTTAGAATCTAAAATGGAATAAAGAAGGAACGCTGTTTTAATCCTTTGTAGATTTCTCAGAAATTGTACATTAAAACTTTAAAAGAATGCAGATAACCCTTTTATTCCCATTTAGCGAAGTACCCATAGGCAAGAAAGGGAACACTGAAATCTTCAATTTGTATAAGAAAATCAAAGACTACTAATGCCAAACCTCTGTATATATATTTCACATCAAAAAAGGAATTAAATGAACTGATTTCTTGATCTGATATTAACGCGGCCTTCTTCCTTCCCCTCCCCCCTCATAAAAAGAGAGCTGTCAATCGAAGAATTTATATACTTTTGTTTTCATCATTTTCTACACACACACATATGTACTTAAATCAAAGACTAAACGTAATTCTAAACCATTAAATACCTTTTATGTTGTTTGGTTTAATAAATGTATTTCCAAAAAATTATAAAAATATAAAGTTTTATACATTATCGCAATCATATGACTTATATTTTGTCCAATAATCCTGACATACCCTACATTTTTAACAAAAAAAAATTACATTCAGAGGTGATCGTTCTCTGTTCCAAGTCTAAATTACGATCTGAGATGAATGAAAGAATGAATATGCATGCATGAAGTCCGCCGCCTAAAAAAAAAGGGTTGTGACGCGTGTGTAGCTAAATCGTACTCTTGGCCCTAGAAGGCGTTACTGTAAAACAAGAGATGCTCATTTCGGCTTAAATCTGCTGCTACATCAGCTGGGGGCTTGTCCATGGCAAATGCCATAAGTAACAACAACAACAGCACAGAAACTTATATACAATCGAAAATTCTGAGGATGGAAAATATTGCAAGTTATAAATATTTAGGAATAGATTAAATATACTATATCGGTGTTTCAAATGAAAAGTCCCTGAATCTTTATAGAGTTCAAATATTCAATTAGGCATTTAAATAACTTCTGTAACTTGATTGTAATAAAAAGTATAAAGATACGAAGTTTGAATTTATATTGTAACTACACTGTAAAAGAAATAATAAAGTAACAATTTTTACTTTCTCATATACGAAGAATACAAGAGAAAATAGTGTTATCATAAAAGAAAAAAAATCGGACGTGAAATTTTAACGAATCTTCAAGTTTCAAACCGAAATTTGAAAGGCATATGATATCTGAAAAACATATAATACCATGTCTATCTGTTTGTAAGCCCGGCATCTCAAAATTACAGATAAAATTTTGTATGTGGGCTTACCGCCAAATTTATTGATTTCTATCTGAATTTTAAAAGAATCAATTCAGAGTATACTACATCATATACCAGAGTATACCATTCAATTTTGTCCGGTTTTTCTAATATAGATAATACGATAACTACAAAACAAAAAAATTGGGTAATAAATACAGCATCTACAAAGTATATGCATGCCATATTCTGAGTCAGATATCCGTCAAATGACTGACAGTCTGTTCGTCTGTACTTTCGCATGCATCTACATGTAGTAACTCAAAAACAGAATGAATTAAATAAATAGATAATTGGTGACTTATCTTGTGACTATAGCTGGAGTTGTACGTCAAATTTTGATTTAATTCGATCACAAAAAGGACGTTCAAAATAGATAAACAATTTTCTAGTGCATTTGTGTATTGGTATGTTAGCGATTAATCGTGGAAAATCGCATACTAGATGCTGTAAAAATTTTAGCTTCATGCCTTCTATTTTTGGTCTAAATTGATCAAGAACACGTAATATACATATATATGAAAAAATTAAAGTCATCTCCTACTTAGGTCAATAAAGAAAATTTTTCTAATTACTTTTTACTAAATAAGAGAAATCTAAAAAATAGCAATAGAGTAGTTCAAAGTAAAAAATTTTTTGTTTTATTAATTTATAATCAACTGAACATTTAATTAATTTTTGAGTTACTATTTCCCATTTATTTTATTGATTTAGTTGACACTATCTCTCATGTCTTATATAATAAATGTGCAAAATTTTAGTTGAATTTAGTTTACTTGTTTAGAAGGAGATGTGAAATGTAAATGTCACTGTAAATTTAATTATTTTAACATTAAAATATAAAATTAAACGCTTTGCACAATATTTTCAAAATCAAATTTTCACTATTGTTTTAATAAAATAACTTTGTTAAGAGAAAACACTTACGATTCATAAAACTAATGAACAATAATTTAAAAAGAAAACTTTTTAAAATTTGAAACGATGTGAAACTTATTTTTGTGTAAAAATATTTTATTATGTTATTTCGGGAAAATTACAAAATTTCACATAATGTTAAATTAATTAAAATTTCAAAAATATCGCTCTAGGGTGAATATCCCAACCCTCCAAATTATACAGGTACGTGAAAGTTTTTGATGAATTTGAAAAATTGTAGCTTGTACAGTTTTTTTGGAATTCAGAATTTAAAATGTTGGTCTACATTTCGATTTTGAATTTTGTCAACCTTTTAGCTCTTTTAACTCGGTAGTAAATCCATGCATTTTAAAGAAACTGGTGTCATATTAAATAATTTTAATTATTTCAGAATATGTGTTTATTTTGCACGAAAATATGCCAAACTTTTGGATTTTGGATTTTTTTTCCGTTTTTGCACAAAGTTTTTGTTGCTGTTATTACTTATTGCACTTTTAAGCCCACTAACAAGCCTGTAAGTGATTTAAACCGATTTAGCCACTATTGTTTTTTCAGTAGCGATAACTAGGGCCAAGAATATGACTTAGTTACACACACATCACAACCTTTTATACGAGGCAGACTTCACTCATGCATTTAATCCATTCATCCACAGATCGTAATTTAGATCTGGAACAAAGAACGATCACATATGAACCAGTACCCCAAAGTGGTATTGCTACGACATGGAAGACTTTGTTATTAATGTGAAACAGCCACCACGCACGCGAAGAGTATTCGGCTGGTGGGTTCAAACTCACAGCCTAAGGAATGCAAATTTATGCCCTACGAACCAGGCTTTCAACAAAGTCAATTCATTCATCATAACTTTAAAACGGTTGGGAATGGGAAAAGGTTGCTTAAGTGTTTTATGATCCTCATGGGCACTTCTATCACCCTCTTTCAATTACCAGAATTGATCAAACTTACCCTATATATGAGTCAAATTCGGTAACTATAAAAAAATGGTCTGGCTTGTAAAATGCCAACAAGCACACATTGGTTGACTTTTATTATTAGTAGTGATTATGTTTACAAATCCAAATCCTTTTCTGATCCGATAACACTGTTTGGCCAAGTAAATCCTTCAAAATTATAATTATCCCTTCAATCATCATATAACACGCCAAACGATCACCAGATATCTCAATGATCTCAAAAACAAGCTTTTGATAAGAAAAAAAAAAGTAATTTAAACCTATAGTTAACCAGTTAAAAGATAAGTAAAGACGAGGTGTTTTTCGCCAGTCCCCCTTATCGTGAATATTAGGGAGTTGCAGTCTGTTTTAACCTGCTCCTACACCCATGTTTACGTCCTCCGGAGATCGCGATAAACAACCCGGTTGCTGTTACCTGTCAGGGGGGTTGATGGATCACTATGATTTTCCTCGGCGGCAGGAGAATTGGCAGGTGCATCATTTTGTCCTCTGTGGAAAAAGAATACACGGGTTTTTAACCCCCGACAGAACGCTCGATTACCTCCCAACTTTAAAATGCCTTCTTTTTCTTGTGCTGTGCATTTTAATTAAGATAATTTTGGGTTTCGGAACGATGTCATGGGAATTCTTTTCATTTAATATGAAAGTTGGATTTTAATTATAGTTTTAAAATGTAATTGGAGGATTATCATAGCAAAGCTCGTATATTCACGTACGCTTATGACAATCAAGATAGTATACTAGCATTATTTTTTTATTTATTTATATTATGTTTGATGGAGCGTCACCAAATAACTTTTACATCATTGGCCTTGAAATGATGATGCTACCCATTCACCCTTTCATTGGTCACGTGGTGTGAATATGACTCCTATTCTAAGATTAGCTTATTTTGAAGTATCGGTAGATTTAACAAAGCACGAAGTATTTTCATCTGCTATAATATGAACAAATGCTGTATGAATTATGATTACATATAAATTAGGGGAACCTTATTCTATTTTTTAAGAAGAAAAAAAATTCAAGGTACGATATAAAATGATACGCAATCATAGTAAAGATGAAATGATACTTTTTAAAAATACACCGAATATACAATATATATATAAAACTACTTAATATAAAATATTTTATTAAAATAAGGGAACATTTGTAATTATATTGTTATATTTCAAGTGTTACAAATTCAAAAATTGGATTTATATATTTGTTGATAGAAATAATATCTATATACATGAAAAAAGAGTTTTAATTCTCTTTCAAATAAATTTCGAAAAAGAAAATTTGAAGCTTTTGCAACCAAAAAAGTTATTATTCTTTGATTCTAACGATGATTTTAATTAATTTTGATTAATAATTTTTTGCTATTGATTTTCACCAATAACTTTTTAATGAATTCTTTTATAAATATTTAAATAATCCATATTCGCCAAACTTTCATTTTTATTGAGCATTTTTTTAAAAAGCTTAAATCTTTAAATTTCACATTGAAAAAAAAAACTTCTCGCTGTATAAATTTCAGCTATTAGCTAATTTACATGGTCTTTAAAAATAATATTTTTCTAATTTTGTTGTTTATATTACAGAAATACCATCGATTTATAATTTAAAAATTTTTTGATGATACGGTAGATATGTAAAATTCCTAATGTAAAATATATATTAGTGCTATTCTACAACACAGCAAAGAAAAACATATAAATAAAACAGCAAAATTAAAATCATATTATTTTAAAAGACTATAAAAATTAGGTAATAGAGAAAATTTATATGGCAAGAAGTCTTTTTTTCCCATGTGAAATTAAAGCTTTTAAAAAGATGCTCAATAAAATTGAAAGTTTGGCGAATATAGATTATTTAAAAATTTTAAAAGAATTCATTAAAAAGTTATTGGAGAAAATCAATTGCAAAAAATTATTAATCAAAATTAATTAAAATCCTCATTAAAATCAAATGATAATAATTTTTTTCGTTGTAAAAGCTTCAAATTTTCTTTTCTGAAATTTATTTGAAAGAGAACTAAAACTTTTTTTTCATGTAAAATTTGCTAAAAAATAATAAGCAAAATATACTATTTTACTCGCAGCAATATCTTAGATCTATATTCATACTTGATTCTGATATTTAGTCTCGAAATAATGGAGAATGTTAAGGTCAGAAACGAAATATATATTTTTAAAAGATTAGGTTTGATTTTCAATATTCTTTTGGGGGAAATAGACGAAACAATGACACAAATTACGTAAAAGAAAACAAAGAAAATAACATCAACCAAAATTCCGCTTTTCAAATTTCAAGCACAGAATATTGTTTTTATGGTCACAGATCTCTCATAAGAATATCTACTTTCGATTTCTGTTTAGATTTACTTTTTCTGTCTGCTCTAAAATTATATTCTTATAAAAAGAGAGAGAAATTCGAATCTCTGATTCAGTAAAGAATATCATAACAATGTTTTAGATTTGATTGCATCTGCAGTCAAATTTTATGCACAAAGATTTTTTTTTGTACCACATGATACACAGTTAAAATGCTAATCCCAAATCATTATGAGATAAAAAGAAACAATAAAACATTATTTATTTTATCGTCTGCGTTTTTATAATAATATTTTGTCATCGTTTCTAAATCAAGTTTGCAAGGTAACAAACTATATTAAAATAATTTAACATTTAATATGTTTTCCTTAAAGTTTAAACAGAAACAAGATTTGAAAAATAAATGTCTTAAAATATGAATTTACTAATTTTTCAAAATGAATGTTGTATTATGAAAGGCAATTTCGCAATAAAACAGACTACTGAGTATTTCATTAACGAATGAAAAACTGCATTAGCAGCTGTATCATAAATTTTGAAAATTTTATTAAAAGAAAAAGAAACAAAGATTACATTGAAATCTGCTATGCATATTTCAATGTATCATGTCAGAACATCCTTTCTTGAACGGCCAAGCACCACGTGCTCGTGCAAGTTAAATTATATTTTTATTAATTCTAATTGTGTCACTGAATGAGTCACTTTAGTATTGCAAACAATCCAAAAAACTTTGCCTTGCATTTAGTTATTTTTAAATATCACGTTTCTGATTTATTTAATTTCATATAATCAGGACTGAAAAGGACATTTTTCTAGGTTTTACTTGCTGTAGTCATAATTCATCTTTTTTCAATCAAAGCTTTTGTAAATGGGATGGCATCTCATTATTAACAACTGATTTTTTGAGATGCTCGTGCAGATGATAAAATTTTTATTTTTCGCCTATGGAATTTTGTTGAAACCAAAATCATCATCTCAAAAACAACATCATGTTTTGACATGATAAAAATCAAATGGGAATAAAACTAATATGACAGCAAAGTAAAATTTCTGAAATTTTAAGTTTAAAAGTGATTTTATACGATAATAGACTCTAAATAGTCATAATTAAAGTTTTAATTAATATTCATTTCATTAAAAAAACCCCTAAGGTTTTGATCGTCTTTCTTGGTAAAAGTCTATTGATTTAAAATTAACTACTGTCAAATTTAATTTTAGTTTCTAAGTACAGATGTCAGCCATATGAGTTATTTTTTCCAAAATCATATCAACCCAATGCATAGAAACCTGAAACATTATCATATTAATGATATAATAGAAGATAATTTTTTCGTGTCTCCCAAAGAAGAAATTATGGATTATAGGAATGCTTATTTTTTGTGGCGTACATTTAAGACATTAAAAAACAAATGGAAAAAGGTATGACAAGAGAAGATAGGCGAATAGTCTGTAGCAATTCATAATTCAAGATTCGTCGCATAATAATTCAATCATAATTTTGGTGACTAATAATTATGAATTGTCGATGTATTAAAAGTGCTATGGATATTGACAATTGCCCCAAACACCCAAATGTCAAAATAATTAATGTGTATAAGAAGAAATAGAATAACATTTCTATAGCAAAAAGTTACCAATCTTTCCAGATTGATGTTTTCCTTCTTTTGCGTATTATTATTTTTTTAATATGATAATGTTTCAAGACTATTATAATTTTCTGTAAAGTGCCTAATGCAAAAAACAGTGCAAATACAGTGTAACTTAAATGAATAAAACTTATAATCATTCGAATATACCCTTGGATTTGGAGCTATTAAATTTAATATGTGGTAATTATTTCTGCTAGTAGGGGCCCACTAAGAAAAGGTTTTAGAGGATTTAATAAGATTTTCAATAAATTTAAAATTATTTCAGATTTGGATGTTTTGCCTCAATAACTTCGAATTAACATTTGAAAAAACTTTTTTGATACTATTTAGATATTTAAAAACCAAATTAATTCCGAACATAATTTGTTGAAATACTTATTATTATTGCATTGAAATTCAAATTGTTATAGTTGTATCACATCTTTTTCTTTTGTGCTTTTGCCTATATTAACGTTATTATTTTTTAAAAAAAATCTTTATTTAAAATTATTTCAAAGCAAAAATGTTTGCTTTATCTTTTACTGACATTTGAAATCATTGCACTCAGAATACACCGGTTCATGTAATCAAAACAAACGAATCAAGTTTAAAATAAGCTAGAAGCTCGACATTTAATGAATTTTATCATGAAAAATTTAATGAAAAAGTATTGGCTTATAGAGCTTTTCTTAATAAAATACATAAATACTCGTAGTGTTATTATTTACACAACGTAGTGTTATATTACGTAGTGTTAAGTGTATTATTTACACAACGTAGTATTATATTACGTAGTGTTAAGTGTATTATTTACACTACGTAGTGTTATTTACGTAGTGTTATTATTTATGTTATCATTTACTGATCTTCGAATTGTGATAATTTTTCATTTAATGAATATATTGAAAAATAGGAAACATATGTTGAAGCCAGTAGACTTTCTTTTTCTTTACTATCCAATATCTTTAACTGTTGGATATCGAATTCTTTTCTTTGATATTCAAATTAATTTTGATATATTTGAACTATAGAATGCATTGTATTTCTAGTTTACAGTTAGATCAATTAAATAATTCCGTGACAAAAAATTTTGCGGTGTTTTATTATAAATATATTTTATATGTATTACATTTTTTACTATTAATATTTCTTTAAAAATAAATTCTTTTTGTAAGGGGCAATCAGTATTTAAAAAATTGTCCTTGCAATCACTTTTGCAAATGTGTTTTGTATTTCACAAACACTGGAAATTGAAAAAAATGCACTTTTACATATATGTTTGTGAAAAGAATGCGAAGGAATTGAAAAGTTCCGATTCTTTGTTGCTCAGAGCATATTAAAACAGTAAAATACAAAGGATAAAATTGCAGCTTATAAAATGATAAGACTTTGTATTATGTTAATAAAAAATTTACTGTTGTTAAATCTGTACAGTTTTTAATATAAAAAATAACTATTGAATAAAATTTTAAGAGTCATCCTGATAGAGACCTGGGACAAATAATATATATTTTTTAAAAAAATATGTGCTAGTTAGCGAACAAAAAGTTGTTTTTACCAAATTTAATATTTATACTTTCATGTCAAATAGCATTATCATTAGCATCTTTAAATTATCCTAAAATATCATGAATGAAAGAAATTATCAAAAAAAATCACTTTTACTGAGAAGGAGATTATATAGTTAATAACTTTTTTAAAAACAAGTAATATAAACAAAATTAAATCAATTCCTACTTAGGTTCACAAAGAAGGGAATGTGTCACTTGCGCTCAGTCTCATTAACGCTAACTCATTAGAGGGTGTCATTTGCGCTCACATGGTAGGTTTACTGCAATTTAATCACTTTTGGCAGGAAAACTTGGCGTGCATCTAGAGGGGCTAAAGAGAATGCACGTTTCTCGCACTGATAAGATTAAGTGACATAATTAAGGGTCCTTATCTTCGAAATATTCGATTTTTTTTTCTCACGGTAAAACTGTAAAATTTTCTTTAAGAACGCTAGATACACTTTTAATAGTTTATTTTAGATTAGGGGTTAGATTAAATTTAGATGAAAAGGGGAGAGCGAAAAAATATATAAATCTAGCTTAGGGATGCACAACCTTTTCAGGATTTAAAATATGAAAAGAGATCATGGCGAGGGCCAAAAAAGCACATGAATGCTAAAAAATATTAAAAACGTGAAAACATTGGAGTTTTTTTAATGGCAATACGCATGAATTACAATTATTACTTTACTTATTTCATTCATGCACACATTATGCAATAAATAAATGAATAAAACACAAACATTATAGCTACGATTACATAAACCTAAAAAAAAAAAGAAAGATTCCTGCTAAAAAGGGTGCAAACTTGAAATAGAATAACAGAGGAAAACTTTTGGGTAATTATACAGAGAACGCAATTTAAATTTTGTGAAAAAAATTAATAATCGAAATTAGTAAAAATAATGAATTTATTTAAAGTTCTTGATTTTATGTTGGGCTTAATATTAGTTGTAGCAATGCGTAGAGCAGCAGAAAGGTTCTCATCTCATTCTTAATTTTGATTTGTTTAAATTCATTAGTGAGAAAATTTGCTCACAAATGTAAGTGCTTTTTAAAAAGTTGCACATGCAGCTGCATTTTTCTTTAAGCATAAAAATTCCTACAGCAAATCTTTATAAAATTCTAATATCGGTTTACTTTTGAACTGATTTTTGAAAAAAATCAGACTTCTGTAAATAAATTTAGGCTAACTGCATACTCTCATCCACTAGATAAACATCAACAGAAAATGGAAAAGAAAATTCATCAAATTTCGTTTGGCCCTTTTCAAAATCTGAAAACCGATCATCAAATGCTTTATGAAAGATTTGAATTGGATCCTCATACTGCACTTTCATGTGTGGAAATTTTTCACGTTCGCGAGCTTCTCTTATACGAAAATCGTACTCGCAGGTAGCCATGAAGGGAACAAACTGAAAAGCTTCGTAATAAACAGTAAATAAACTTAATGAACAACTGTTAATTATTTATTCTGACGTAGAATCGTTTTCTTTTCAGATCTTTATCCTTTTTCATTTGAAAAAAGTCTCATTTCATTTTAAATTAGTCATATTATATTAACAACATTCGAGGGCCAACTTCGAAGGCTATGCGGGGCAATTTTGGTCTACGGTGCATAGGTTGTGCATCCCTGATCTAGATGATAGAATAAACCGAACAGTAGAAAAATATTCTTTTGACAAGGATTTAAAGAGCTGCCTTGTAACTCTTGCTAATATAACAAAATAGTTATAAAATTATTTTAAAGCAATGATTAATAAAATTTTATTTGAAATTTTTTGAAATAATACTAATAATACTTGAAAAATAATTCAATAATAATTGAAAAATAATTTTTAGCAATAAAATAGAATTGAAAAAACTAAGCAAGTGTAAACTTGAAGAAATAAAATGCTTTTAGGTAATATGTATATTTTTTCATGCATTGGTTACTCTTTCTTACTTTTTTTGCATATATTAATCTCTTAACTTATCAACAATGGTTAAAATTGTATTTAAGTTGCACTGTGAAAGAGAATATTTTGTGTATTTTAAAAACTGTTGGATTGAAATAATTTATTTGATTTGTGTTGTATATTTGAATAATAGCATTTTCTTAATAAGCTATTTATATATACTTACAAGTTTTTTTAGTTAATACATTGAATAACCACTTTACAATGTTGAAGTATTTCAAAGAAATTTTTAAAACGTACATGTCTACTGCTAAATAATTTTATCTAATTATCTTAAAGATGATGTGGAAACTAAAAGCAAACGCATTTCCTTAATACTTATTACTAACACGTAATTGATATCATATTTGATAAGATATTATGCTTCAAAGATTCAAAATTATTCAGCATGAAATTATAATATTTATTTCCTTGTAAATTATAAATTTAAACAGCAGTTTTGTTTTTTAAAAATCCTTCTTAAAATAGTCGAATATTTCATTTGGGGAAAAGACTCCTTATATAGAGAACATCAAATAAATTGAATAATTATATAACAATTTATGTAATTTGAATAAAATTGTCTTCAACGGAAAATGAAACAAAGTTTGTTTTTCCTCATATAAATGTAAGGCAAGCAAATGTCCAGATTACCATCAATATTTGAAATTTTTAAAAATGAAAATAAAATAATTATTACATTTTTAGCCTTTCCTTAGAACTACTTAATTTGCTTGAATATTATACTATGCCAAACTATAATTTATACTAAATATGGAAAAATCTTAATATCCACCCTGATTGTGATATAGTCAAAAATAATTAAATAATCTATTAAAAATTGTCACTAAAAACTAAAAACTATAATATTAAGTTTTAGAATAGCAAACCTATAAAATAATTGTTAATTTGGCAAATATTTGCAATATAGCTGGAAGGAAATTGAAATAATGTTTGAAAACTGGTCGTTTAAAGCTATAGGTGTATAAAATTTTTATTATAATAATTGTAGATATAAAAGTGTGAAATATTTTAAATCTCCATAGCTTTCATGCCATTTTATGTTTTTAAACTCGCTAGTACTCAAGTTTTATGTCATTTTAGTAGAAATAAAATTACATTATTTATTTAAATCAGATTCATCAAATCAGTTCAATAGTACAAAATGGGTTTGGATTTTCTAGTTCCTATCAACATATAAAATCTAAACTCAAGTTTGATATTTTATGAACTGTAGCATTTCTTTTTTTATTCGTTTATTCCTCAAGATATAAAAGCACACATATTGTTTGGTGTCTTTTTATATTTATTATAATTTTTTTCTTTAGTTTTTTTCCCACTCCAATTAATGATAATGTTTACAAATGCTTTCTGAGAGTATGGATAGACCTCTTGATCTAAACATCAAATTCAGAAAATAATTTAAATTCTAATTTAAGCCCCTTTGGGGGAGCCTCCTTCCACCCCTCAAAAAAGAATAACCTAAGATTATTAATTTCAAGTTGTTTAAATTCTATTTCTGCTTCGCTAAAGCCTATAACATATTTATAACCTTTTCAATAAATTATTTAAAAAAATATCCTGGAATTGTATTAATTAAAGGGCATAAAAATTTGTTCCAAATTAACTCCTTCGACACCTATTCAGAATTGCATTATAACACTTATTAATAACCCTTGGGCATATGTGATAGAGTTCATGTGATATAAGGACTGACTTTTTGAATTAATCAGCAAACATTTATCAAATATCCACTGATAAAGTTAATTCATTTCTTAGTTTAGATATAAGTCTTGGTATTTAAGACTAGGGATAATGATTTCCCGCCCTCTTTTGTACACTTAGCTTTCGTGAATTCCGTTGTGTCGTTCTGTG
>JAOUZG010037474.1:146396-171381 GCA_026289955.1 Argiope argentata
CTTGCATTTATATTTTCACGAATAGATAATAGTTTGATTTGAATAAAAATTAACGTAAAAAAGAGAAAATCTATTTATAGTTTTAAAAAATACTGTAGGTTTTTTTTAACTTCAAATTTTATTTTTCTTTGGTGACGTATGAAACACTTTTAATAGATTTATCCTCATATAGTAAATATTTAACTACTTTCTGTAATAAATTCTTGTTTCTTCTTTGGCTTGTTCATGTTTTAAAAATGTTTTTCTTTTAAAATCGAAGTACAAACAACACAAAAGACAATTTATATATTTAAAACAATAGTTAAGGATACAGTAGAATACGTGTAAATAATCTTTTTCGGAAAAAATAATATTTTTATGACATTTCAACTACAATTATATTACTAATAATGTCAATATGAATATTTTTAATAGAACATTCCTTATTTTAATCAATTTAAATAGCACATCTGATTGCATTCGGAATTAATAATATTGGTGTATTTTTAATATAGGTATAACAAAAAATCTAGAAATTTCAATATATTTAAAAAATAATTCTTAATTATTATCAATTCTGGTGTGTCAAGAAATACACAATGGATTAATTTTTATTTTTAATTGAAAATAACGAAGGAGAGAAAAACTGATATTTAATTTATAAAAACTACCTAATGTAGAATATTATTTTAGAATTTTAGATTTTATTTAATAGTTACAAATATGTTAAAATTAAAGTTAAATATATTTTGAAAGAAAAACAAGTAGCAAAGATAATTTGAAACATATTTTGTTCAAACCATGTCAATTTTTATATTGAATTTATTAACTAATAGACTAAGTAATTAAAAAATTCCTATATTTAAAAAACGATATATAAACTACTCGATTTGTATAGCATTAAATAATTAAAATTTTACTACCTGAAATTTTTGAAAAGAACTATTAAAGATTAGCAGAATGTTAACATTTTAATTTTTTAAATACTAAAAGACACCAAACTTTTTTATTTAACTATTTAAAAAACGTCTGCAATAAAAACTTATTTTGGTTTAATCTCAAGGACTTATTATTAAGCTTTTTAAGTAAAAAAAAAAACGAATAAAAAATTGGATAGTATTTTTTTATATAAAATTCAATCAAAATCTTTCTTTTTTCGATAATATTCAACTCTTCTAAAAAAATTGCAATATGTCAAAAAAAATTAAGAAAAAAATTAAAAGTCATCAACGGAAAAACTCAATGTATGGTTATCTTAGAAGTACTGGCATTTCTGCGTATGATAAATATTTCAAAGAGTGGTTAGCTAGCTTTCCCTAGTAAAAAATAATTATAAGTAATTTTTTTACTGTGGGGGTTAATTTATATTTTAGTACAATATTCTTTTTAAACATCTAACAAATTAGCTTTCTAATTCCTTATAGCCAAGAGAGATGTGTTTATTTTCATGTTTTACATAAAATACATTTCTACCACTGAAAGTTTTTCTGTTCATATGTGTTTCTATATAGTTCAGTTGCAGATTATTGTTTAAATTATTTCAAAAAAATTATTTATAGTAAAATTCACTAAACATTTTGTATAGAATTGGAGCCTTACATTAATCATGTGTAACAATACTTGTTCTATTAAAACGTTCTTGTATTTTAGTGATGTAACAATGAATTAGTAGTCAATCATATAATTAATACATACTCTAGTTTGCTTCCTTCTCTAATTCGTTTTATTAAGAAAAGTATATCTTTCAAAAATTGAATTACTTCATTTAAAACAGGGCACCTCAAAAGAATTTTGGAGTCCATTCAGTTTGTTTGACAAATCATGAGAAATAAACACGAAAACAAAATATGAATCAATACTTAATAGACGAAAATTCAATTTAATTTAGTTACAGCATATCAAAAATATAACGAGATTTTTCAACAAGGTTCTTTTTACTAATAATTTTTACTATAAATGTTGCAAAATAGGGAAGAAGTTTCCTCAACTCGTCAATGTGGGATCACCCTTTGCAATTTGAGAATCCTTGATGAAGCTTTAACAGAAATATTTTCTCGACTATTTTTTATTATAAATGCTGAAGAAAGACAGAACAATTTAAGAAATAAATTTTGGTCCATACAATATATGATTTAATTTGAACAAATCAATTTTCTCGACTGTTTTTATCAACAAATACTGAAGAATCGGATCGAATTTTTTGTGCCCCAATATCTCTTTTTTTTCGTGGTGAAGTCTTAAACAAAAATCTATTACTTAAAATATAAATATCTTATTTAGCATCTAAAAATAACATTGTAATACAATGTAGATGGTTTTTTGCCGAATCTAAATGTATTTTCTTGATAACAGTCGAAACAGCACGAATGCTAACAAAAAAATTGTTGAGGTCAGACCTTCTATCTCAATGATAAGACCACGAACGACATGATTTAGTCGATATTACAAGTAAGCATCTAAAATACCAGTAGCTCGTGGTATAAAAAAACAAAATGAGGGGTTTCTAAACGAAGGGGAAGGAGGGCAAAGAACCTTTACCCAGTCAAGGAAGGAAATAGGTTCGTGACGACCTAAGATTTCGATCGAACTGTTCTACAAGCCAAGCCGCCATTCTCCTTGCTGATACTCGAACCAATCATTCATGATTTTGACGCGAGAATATTGAACAATCTGCGTTGATAAGGAAATACAGCTTGTCCACAAAATAGTGTATGTCTGCAGCCACTTTTGCCCCGTGCACGCACTGGCAGTAAAACCAGAGAAATGGCGTCAAAGGTTGGAATGGAAATATCACACCTACACGCGACAGTGGTGATGGCCGCTAAAGTAAATATTGTTCGATGGAGCTGTATATCTTGTCGCGTTTTGTTCCTCATGGGTTATTGTTTGTTGAGTAAGTTACTGAGTGTAAATGGGGTAAAGGTAATATCTCTTGTAGCTGGTGAAGAAACAGGTGTGATTATGTAAACACCTCTGGCTGAGAAACATAAATATTTGACGAACGCTTCGATAGTTTTTTTTTTTTTTTTTTTTGAATTTATATGCTTTAACGGCTCATGTAAATATTGAAATGTAGCAACCATTCAATTTTATGGGGGGTGTTTGTTTATTGCAGGGTGACATGGTGGGAATTATAGTTGAAGAAGGGTTTGAGTGTTGTGTTCGCTTTGACAGAACACGCTCTCTATTGGTTTTTAAATTGCTCATTACGGAACTTAGGAATATTTCAGTAATAACAGCAATTGTCTTTCTTGAAAGAATAAATAAAAAAAACGATCCAATATTTAGTTAAAATCAAAATGATTAAAACAAAAAGAGATGTCCATTTTGTTATAAGTTCAATCTTCCAATCAGCTTTTTTTTTTGTTCTTTTATTGGATTTGAATGAGATATGTCTTGATCTGTTGATGTTTTGTTGGCTATTTAGAAATGCTTTTTTTTTAAATAAATTTTCACAAGGCTTCTATTTTATTTAACCGAATGCAATGTAAAAAGTGTACATTTGTTGCGTGACTGAACTTTGATAAATCGTCATTTTATGCAAAAAAGCAATTTATTCACTAATTCTTAATTTTTTTTGTTTAAATTACACATATTTGAAAAAATCAAATTAAAATTAACATATTCTATCAATTTAATATGGAAATTATTAATTCAAGATCATTTTATTTTGAATACTATTAATTAATATCTCTTCTATAAATTCATCAACATGATGTAAATGATCCATTTATTAAAAAAAAAAGAGAATACTCTCTTAATAAAAAAAATTTCTTATATTAATTGATCATGAGTTGATTTATAGAACATTTTGATATTTCAAATTAATAAAAATAACCTAATAAATAAAAGGCGAAACTCTTATTTAATTTAATGTTGATTAAAAAAATTACTTTTACCTTATCATTTTTTTTACTATCTGGAGAGGATAATAAAATGAAATAAAAGATAATGAATTATTTTTGAAATTTAATATTAAATTCTTTGCAACGTAATAAGTTTTAAATCCTAAATATAAAAATAGAAATAGAATAAATTAATAAAATATAATTAAACATTCTAATTAAGAAGTTGAACTTTCATTTTAAAATAATGAAAGAGAAATTTCTATAATATTTTCAATACAATTATGCTTAAAAAAAATAATATTTATATTTAAGAGTTCAAATATTGCTTACAACTATTCAAGGTTGAAATAAATAAAGAAAAGAAATAATAATATATAAAGGAGTAAATTAAATAAATTTTATACTTTTAAATATTACATACCCTAATAATTATATAATAACCTTCTATCATCATATATAATATAAAAAAATCAGTCATAATGTCACATTTCAGGATTTCAGTTTGCATTTAACAAATGAAAAAATATAATTCTACATATATTTTGACATCTTTGAGAATAGTCAAACTCAAAATTTATTGTATTATGTTCTAAAAGTACGGAATAAAAACGAATAGGAAGTATTAATTAATACTAAATGATTCTCATATGAAATAGTCATTATTACAATTCGTTTTTTAATGAACAAAAGTTGCTTTTGCTTCTAAAATAAAGGCGAAAATCTTATAAAAAAATTTTGGTCACTTGTTTTAAATTGCAGTCTTAAGTTTAACGATTCTTTACGTTAGACATATATTACGAGGGGCTGTCGCTGATATGGCAAATAATTTTTTTCCTATTTGTCACTTGATAGTAAAGTGTCCCTGTCTCATTTTATTTCAATTTCTCTCAAAATGACATCACTATATGGTATTGATAGAACCATACAAGACGATATTAATATTATAAAATTTATTTTCCATTGGAAATTTCAAATTCAAAGTTAACCTAATGAAATGCAAGTAACAAGTAAATGTTAGAAATTATGTATTTATATAGATATAGATATATAGATATTAATTATCCCTGAAAGAAAGTTAAGTTTACAAAATCATATGCTAATATAAAATTTTAGAAAATGATTATGAATAAAAAGCTGTTTCGGAATCTACATCTGATCTATTTTATAAACATTAATAAGTAATTCTAAAATAAGTCTTCATTAGTAATTATAAGAATTAAAAGCTAATTATGGAAGATATTTATAAATAAAACAAGGGGGAAACTTTTATATACTCTATTGTTTCAAAACTGTGGGGAATAGCTAACTTGTCCATATTACATATTAAGCAAAACTAATATATTTGGTACGATTAAAGTCATGGAAATCTAAATTTCTACAGTTGAAATACTTAAAAATTTCACTTTCAAAATATGATACTGTATATTATCTCAATTTTTACACAATTTTATATGTTATGCTACGAGAATATTTTGAAATTATTGTGTTGTAAACGATTAATAAAAAAATGTATGTAAACTCTTAAATGTTCTATTTATTTTTTAAAAATAAGAAATAAATGTCGATTCAATAATAAAAAAGTCATTAATTAAACGGAAAAAAAGTTGTTTACAAGGTAAAATTCTTAATTACTTTACCATCGTGATATCGAATGTTGTAATTTAAATGGTATCTCGATATATTCTGGGTTCGACAAATTATTCTGTTAAACAATAAGCAATTTATTAATCCCTTAAATAGGTTATTAATATTTTGTTCATTATTTAATAGTATTTTTAGAGGTTTTTTTCTAATTTTATATTACAATTAATTTTTCAGTGTTTCATAGAAGTTATGAAAACAACAAACAAGGTACAGTTAAAATCAAATAGCAGAAAAATTAATGTAATTTGAGAGCTGACTGACTTTTTCCAATTATAAATAGTGCTATTAAAATATCACGCCACATATTTGAATTTTGGCGCAGTTTTATACGTTAATCATGCTGTCAGGGTATGATATTGTTTACAGCTGTCAGCTATACGAGGATTTATTTCAATTTTAAATACCCAAATTTATTGTGCTTACTAATTTATTCTGAAAAAAAAATGTATGTGAACACTTTATTGTTCTATTTATGTTTTAAAATAAGAAACAAATGTCGATTTAACAATAAAAAAAGTCATAAATTAAACGGAAAAGAAAGTCGTTTACACGGTAAAATTCTTAATTTAAAAGTGAATATTTTTTAATCATGTAGTTTTAAAAAATGTATGCAATTCAGATATGAATCATAAGGTACATGATTCAAGGAAATCAATTTTCTTGTATAAACTTTCATTAAAAATCGCAAAAAGTTATTAATTTAAATAATTCAAAGATTAAATCTTTACATTGTTGAAACGCTATTGAACAATTATTATAAGAATTTAGATAGCATTAAAGTGATGAAAAGATGGGTAAATATTAATTAGAAAACGATATATTTTTAGAATATGATTAAATGGGATTTTATATTTTTCATAATTTTTAGGGTCATCATGATAAAAAAAAATATTCCTTTAAAATGTTTTTCATTATTTGCCATTTGCAAAAATTCTATTTGAAAATAAAAATGTAAACACTTGTGATAATTTTTTATTGTCAGATTGTTATAAATTGAAAAATTTGACGTTAAATATCCTATCCTAAATTTTTAAAACATTCCTCTATCAAAAATTTTGTTTCATAACATTTTAGAAAATATATTAATTTTAATAAATTTAAATGAATTTCCTTTAAATTTACTTTTGAATTGAAATCTTTTTGTCATATTTTAATAAAATATAGCCTCAATAAAAACTAATTTTTTTAAACTATGCAAACACTTTCTTCAAACAAAAAACTAGGTCAATCAAAAATAATTTTTTAATATATAAATATATTGGCTTGCAAATTATCTAGAATATTATTTAATTTCGTTCATTTAAGTATACTATTCAAATAAATAAAGGTGCTGTTTAATATTAAACTTACAAATCAAATCATTTCTATATTATAATTTCAACTTCAACTTTTCTAGTTTGTTTTTACTATTAGAGTCCTACTTCAAATTTAAAATTTTCGATAAGCATTACATCAAGCAATTAATTAATATTTTGATGATATAGATTTATAAATAACGGAGCTAAATATTAATATTGGAATGAATAATACAAAGTTTAAAAAAGTATAAATTCGTTATGTAATGGGAGTCTACATTACGGCTTATTTAAAAACATAATGATCTTTAAACAGATTATATCACATTTAACCAGAAAAAAAATACTTGATACAATGTTGTTACTCTTGAAATATAAAACATAATTGTAAAAAATATCGCCGCAAATATCAATAATAACGTTAATTTTCAAACATCAGACAAAAAATAAGCCTAAAAAATTCATATGAAAGTTGAAAGAATTTAAAAAATGTTTTAAATTTTACTGATTTCTTCAGATACGAAATATAAATTAAAACTTAATATTATAAAATATATATCGTTTTATTTATTATTTGTTATACTCTTTCTTGCGTTTATTTTTTAGCAGAAATTATAATTTGTCTGTATTTTTATTTAAAAGTATTAAATCTAATTTTTTTTCGCAATTTAGTAAAACATTTTTAAACATCATTATAAAACCTTTTTTTCATGAAGATGAAAACGAAATTAATATGTCTCATAAAAAAATCTGAATGTTATATATAATGTACCAAGCCTTTCTGTCTTTTTCTGTTGAATGTTTGACAAGATACTTTTTATAATCATCAATACAAATCATAACTTGAAAAATATTTTGAATAAAAAATGGGAAAATATGCAAATTAATTAATTTTGAAGATATTAGCAGTTTTTGCAACGTTGGGAGATATCAAATTAATCTTTCTTTCTGCCAAATTAACAACTTCAGCTTCAAAAAACTATTCTTCTAAAAACTCATTTTAATCCAAATAAAAATCCTTATGATTCAAACGAATTGAACAAAACATTGTGCACTTATTACTAAGACCAGAGAAAGAATATTGCAAGCCTTTTTAAGTGCAAAATCTAGTTAAATATTCAATTAACTAGAAATGCAATAAAATAGCGCCATTTATCAGCATCAATCATCAGTAAAAAATATTTTAAACCATTTAAAATCAAAAGTTCAAATTCATTATAAAGACTATTCCATTTAATACAACTTTTATTAATTTTCCGGAATTTAATTCATAAATAAATAGATGCAGACGATCTAGAAGTAAAGAATTTCATACATATTCTGTTGCTAAGCAACGGCGAGATTCTGAATACTTTATTCTTATTTTTTTTATATTTCAGTTTCACTTTTAAAAAGTATTATAAACTACATTTTTTAAAGCTTTTTTAAATAGAAATCTGTTGGTGATTCTTTAAAAGTACTATTGCATATAATAGAAAGAGTTTGTTTATTATATTATTTTATGAAAAATGAGTTTTGGTATTCAAAATTAGCTTTTCAAAAGGCTTGTTTGCGGTTTCAGATTAAGATTTCATCGTATTCCAAAATTAAATAATTTCTTTTTCTCATATAATTGATAACTAAAATTTTGCTCTCAAAAATTGTGGGTAAAGTGAAGTTTAAATGAAATTTTTGTTTTAATTAGTTAAATTAGAATTCACATTAATAAAATAACGATAATAATAATAAAAGTTTTATCTGCTGCAATGTTGCAAATGTCAGATAGTTTTTATAAAAAAAAATTCATTGCTTACATTAGCTGCAATAAAAGCGAATGTGTGTATGTTGAATTTCAACCACACAAAATGCTGGACATAAAACGGCCTATTTTTTATACAAGCAAACTTTTAAAGATGCCAAAGACCATTATGAATTGATTTCTTTTTTCGAAATTTTAATTCAAATTTTGGAATAAATAAAATACGTGCTAAAAATCTAACATTTTAAATATTTCTATAATTTTTTTAGCACTTTTTTGCCCCACTGATTTCTGTGTATTAAAATTAGAAGTTTTCTTCAATATTTTTTTCCACGATTATCTTAATAAAACTTCTTTAATCTTTAAAATAATTCCTTTTTAAAGTTAATTCCTTTTTAAAGTTGTTATATGTACCTTACCAATGATTTATTGCTTTAGTTGTCCAGTCAGTTTCATTAATATATCAATAATCAAGTTTATAATTAATGAGAAAAAAATGTTTATATTTAGATTGAAATTTTGGGTAGCATTATTTTATTTTTCGGAAAAATAATCTTTTTGTATGTGTTTCGTTATTTTGGGGCATAAAAATGACTCGTGTTTGCATTTTAATATTATAAAATCTTTTTTAATTGCTAAATTGTTAGTATTCAGTTTCTAGCAATAATCGAGAATTATAAAAATTACAATTTTTATTTTTCTTATAGTTTTATTTGATTGAAATTGTATAATAACTGTAATACTGATTTTATAATACTGCTAATTATTTTAACCCCTTACAAAACAATCAAGTTAAATTTGTTCCAATCACTATTTTTTCTCATCACAATATTTAAAAATCAAATCATGAAATGAAAATAATAGAAGAAGTGATAAATTATTCTAATCATTCAAAGCATATGATAAATAATAATATCATTATTAATAACAACCGATATAAAAATTGAGCTAGTATTAATAATTATTGTTTATGATTAATAGTAACCGTGGGTCATATTAACAGTAATCGATTAATTACTTTGATCTTATCATATTAACGATCTGAATTCAAAATTAACTTCCTGAAAGTTAATTTCAAACTTGTTATTTTTCATTTTTAAGAATCATTTATAATTAATTAAAATAAAACAAATTAAAAATTGGAATAATTTTTAAATCTCTCATTGTATGCATATAACTTTAATTCTAGTTTCCTTTTTAAATGCACTATAAATTAAATCTAAGTAGTTTTCAGATATGGAATACGGTTTTTGTATGCATTTATTTAACTTTTATTCATTGCTTTATTTTCACAAGAAAGAATTTCGTTCAATTTTCATTCACTTCTTGATGTGCTAATTTAGGAGATTTTGCATATATGAATATTGACGTTGAATGCATTATTTTATAAAAACTTTTAGAAATTGATTATTGTTTAATCATAAGTGAAATCAGTTTGTGATTTCTTACTATCTTTGCAATTTTGAAGGGAGTTTGAGAAAAAATTCACTTCTGTTAAAAAGAGAAAAATAATTAAGCAAATTTAATTTTTAAATTATATTTATTTAGTAACATAATTTTGTGCCGAATGCTTAATGGAATGTTGAGCTTCAAATGTTTCGTTAAATTTTTTTTGTTTAGTGAGATCAAATAAGAATTAAACAAGAATTTTATGTAATTACTACTAACCGAATCAAATTTTATTGAATCGAATGAATTTTATGTAATTAATACGAACTGAATATTCGAATACATATTGAAATACATGAAATAATTTATTTATAATAAAAGATCTTTAAAATTAAAATAATAATTTTAAGAAGGTTTCGTTGTTTTTTCAAATCAACTATTTAACTATTTGTGTCAAAGAAAGAAAAATATATATCATTATTCTCTATATAGCATTATTCTCTAAAAATATATAGCTAAACGTAAATAAATCCATTGATTTTTTTTACATATTTCGATTAATTAAAAAAAACTCACTTATTAGTTTCATAATTGTGGAAAAAATCATTATTTTTTCAGACGTTTCTTTAATAAGCTAAATAAATATCTTTACTTGAACTTTTAATTATTTACAGATTTACACATTACATTACAATGCCCTAAATTTCATTCTCATCATATGCGGTTTTTCAATTCTTTGATATTTTAGATGCGCGCACTGCCGGTAGGGAATCCTCAAAAGAATATCTTTGAATTTTTAAGAGCTATAAATTGTATCCATTTTATATAAATACCATAAGGATTTTAAGCATTTTCTTGGACTTATTTTTGTAATTGGAGTCATAATTTTAAGATCTTTGTCCTTGAAACTTATTGTGCTATGTTTTTATAAGTATAAAACATTGTTTGTATTTTAACCTTCAGGAAATATTTTCTTTAATATTTTATATGACATTATACACGTATCATTTGCTTTGGAGCAGCATGGTCAGCTTTGGCGCCATAAAAATCCAAAGATCCATCCTTATTATTTATAATCAAATAATACTTTTATTTCGTTATTTTTTTCCAAGTTTTTAATCACAAAAAATTTCTTTCCGGCAAAAGGGGTTTGGAAAGGAAAATAATGATTTAATATACCTAATTCAAATAAGAGAAATTAATCCTCAATTACACCTGAAAATTATTAAATAATAGAAAAATACTATTTAATTTTAAACAAATAATTCAATTTTCTATTCAACAAAAAGCATTTAACTATGCAAAACAGAGTAAGATTTCAAACCAAACTAAGATAAAAAAGTAACGACACTTTCCCCACTCTAAAACCCTAGACAACGGTTTACAGTGAAATCTGAGAAGTAAAGCAAAATACCTACAGAACCCTACTGATAATGGTATCACAATAAGCAAGAAAATGCTTGTTTACATAGCAAGTAACAAGGTGCTTATTCACCAGATACCTCCAGCTGTCGGCGATCCGAATACCTGCCCGGCCGGTTGGCGATAAGCACTCGAATGACGTTCGGCGATGGACGAAATGGTCGACGGAAAAAGAAAAGTCTGATGCCGCTCGAAGGGCGACTTCTTCCGGCTGAGTTAAACGACGCAAGAGCGAGTAAAATTTAGCAGGCTTATGCTAAAAAAAGCTTTGTTCTGTACACAAGCATGTTGTTCACATAGATGGAATTTGATGAGAGAATTATCGCTAATCTAGAATCTTGTTTAATTTTTCTAAAGTTTATCAACCTGAATATGCATTATAGTCAAATTAATTAATAGATTGTTATTGATTATAACTGTGGTTAGTTTCAATACTAATTAACCATTCACGTTTATTGTAACATGCATATCAGAAGAGATTAAAAATACATATTTTATATCGTCAGTATTAATGATTTACAAGTTGTGTATAAAATAAGTTCATCTATACAAAGTAGTTTGAAAATAAATGTAGCATTATCACTATTATGCCAAAAGGGTTTACAAGCTGCATAAATAAATCAACGTTTGTTGTTTATATAGATGAACTTGTTGAAGAATTATCGCTAATCCAATTGTTTATTTGAATTGTTTATTTATATATTTTATACTATATATAGGATTAGGATATAGGATTTTTATATACAGAATTTATATTATCAATTTTATATCAAAAAGATTTGCAAATTGCCTAAAAAATCTACAAGTTTGTTGTTTATGTAGATATACTTGTTGATGAATTATCTTTAATCTGTTAGTTTGTTTCGATCTTCGGGGGTTTATCTACAGTATATCAGGAGCAATAGACAATAGATTTTCAATCACAGTTATTCAAAATGTTATAAGTGTAATTTTTCAAAACAATACATTAATGTAAAAACGTGTATTTGCTTTCTAATTGTTATATGTGATACAAAAATGTTGTATGATGCCCAAAATTCCAAATATCATTAGTTTTTTCAGTTGCTGCACTTATATTTTGTATTTATTTCACATATAGTTAATGGCATTCGACTTTTAAATATATTAGCGACGGTGTATTTTAATATATTTAAAAGGGTTTATTAAACATTTCATTAAAATAATTATACGTAAAAAGATGTTTATAAAAATAATTTAAGTTCTTCTCGCATAAGCTTGTGAGATCATTCGCACTAAAATTTTTCTGTAAAGATGAAGAATAAATGTAAATATGGCAATGAGAGTATTTTTAAATCTGTGAAATAAATAAATGAATAATAAAATCTAAATAATAACCTCTTTGTAGATTGATAGTTTCGCCAATTTCTGTTAGAAAAGGAACAAGCATCCAATAAAACAAGGTTGCATGCTTAATCAATTACTTGTCATCGATGCTTTATAACGATGATTACTTTAATCATAGTTATAAAGCAAATTAGTAAAGCACTATAAATTTTCTTATTTCAATATTTATACCACAATCTCGTCTATAAAGATTTTATGTGTATTTTTTTTTTCTTTAATTCGCTTACTTGATGTTATTTATTAATAACTTATAGTAATATTTTAAGAGAAAAAAATAATTTCTAAAAATATTTTAAGTTCTTAGAAGATTTGAAATTTTTGATGAAACGATATTGTAGAAATAGAGTTACATTGATGTAGGTAGAAACTGGGTTATTACTTGAGTTAAACGATATTGTAGAAATAGAGTTATTTTCTCTATAAACATAGAGAAAAAAAGAAATATAAATGTTAAGGGTTTTGTTATGAATAAATGTATTACAAAATAATTTAGTTCACTTTCAGAAAACTCATTAATCTCATCCCAAATTTTATAATAAATAATTATTGAAAGTTATTAATAATTTTATTTGCATTAGCATAAATGCCAAAAATACAAATGTTTTAACAGCTTAAATGCGCAATGTATATGCTGATAAATTTTTATTCCTGAATTGTTGATAATATCTCATGTGAAAAAACTATATCCTCTTTCTGTCAAATCCCTTTTTTTTATTTATAAATTTTGAAATAAATAAATATTAATAAAAGTCAATATTTATGAGAGACAATTAAAGAGGATTAAAATTAAATACTCTATATTTCATGCAAGTAAAATTTATTTTTGATTTTAACAGAAAAAAAGGAGGGGGTTGTTTAGTGAAGTAGTTTTTCAAGAAACTCATTTTTAAAGCGGTTCAGATTTAATTATCTATTTATTGGATGAAGTATGACATATTTTCCCATAATTTTTTTCAAAATTATAATATATATTAATTTTAAAATTTTTAACATCTTCTATACTATCAGATTTTTTAAAAATTATAACTTATTATGCTTTTGATTTTAAATAAGAGAATTAACATTCCAAATTACTAAATGATAAACATTGATTTATTGTTTATCTGTCTTGCAATTATATTTAAAACAAATATTTAGCATTCCTATAGTAAATATATTAAAAAATTTCACCACAACATTTTTGGCAGAAATATCCATTAATAAATGTGTCAGGCTCTTTTGCATTTTTTTAAAGTAATACACAGATATTGTAATCTATGTCAGATAGATTGGTTTTCATTTGAAAAATTCTTGGAAATAAGTAATTGAATTCAGTAATCAAGTGGTAAAATGAAAGTTCTCAATAAGTTTGAGCCAATTAGAATTTTTAACATCATGAAGTAAAAATAAGCGATAAAAAATTACAGTTAATCAAAAGAATAATAGTTTTACAAAAGAATTATAATGTGTTCATCAATTCAGGAAAAGCAATACAATTTAAGAATTGAATAAATGACCGTAATAAAAGAATGGAACTTCTATATCAGAATAAAAATCAAAACATTTTGGAGCAATGGTTTTGAAATCTGCATAATTATATTTCAAAATAAAATTATATAGTTCTGACTTGGCTTCGTTTATATGCTGTAAATAAATAATAGCATGCTTTATTTTATGTATAATAAATTTTGGATAAACTTTTCACCGTAATATTTATATTTTAAAAAAGAATCCCTGAATATGTTTAATACTTTATCAGAGGATTATTCTAAATGGTTTTTGTTAATTTTTTTTATTTAATTCTGTATTTCTTATTTAATAATAAAAGGACATTAATTCGATTTTTAAAGTGGCAATGACATAATAATATCCTTTAAAAAAGATATTATATCCTTATACAAGGGCAAAAGTACTAAATCCATATATATTTTAAATTGAAACTTGAAACAAAAGCATTTTCTTCAAAATGTTTATTATATGCTCTGGAAAAACTGTGCCATTGTTTGGTGAAAATAAATATTATCTATTTTTGAATAAAAATGAATTTAATCCTTTTATTAATATAAATAGTTTTTCAGAAATTATTCAATTAAAGACTTTCATTAGTTATTTTAACTTATTAGTTTTACATATAAGTATAAAACTCTCTTTTGAGGGGAATGAGACAGCTTTAATTAAATACTGATAATTTAAAATTTTTGTTCTAATGCCAACATTTACAATGAAAATAGTTTTCCTTTAATTAAAAAAAAAACGTTTGTAGCGGCATAATTTTTTTAGTAAGAAAACACTTCTAAACTATCTCACAATGAAGACTGAGAGAAGATAATTCCTGCATTGATTTTAATTTCGGTTTTATTTAATTAAAACCTATGAAAAAAATGGTGATAAATAGTTTTTCTGAAATATAACTTCTTTAAAACATGTCTTAAAAGTAATTAGATATTTCGCTACGTTAGATTTTAATTTTGTTACAATTAATTAGTTGTTAAACTATTCTTAATATAAACATCCATTTTATTTTTTATTATATCTCATCTATTAATTTTTCATTTATCATAGCATTATTTTTTAATTTCTGTTCAAAAAAAAAACTGTTCAAAATAAACACATCTCATAAAATTTTCTTAGGGAATCACATAATAATTCCATACATAGTCATGATTTCTGATGAAAATAGAGCATTCTTATAGTAAAACGAAACAAAAGACAAGTGTGAAATGGTGGTTTAAAAATATTCTTTATATGGAAAAATAATTTTAACATTCTTTGATCTTTTCTAAAAAAGAAAAAAACTTTTAAGGAATTTTTTATAATTTGCTTTAAAATAATTTTATTGATGTCAAATCTATTTTAATTCGAATATAATGAAAAAGAACAGGTAATTTTGCCATTCCTTCTAATATTACTAATTACATTCTTAATTACATCCAAAATTTTCAAAATGCATAAAACACGATGAAAAGTAGAGAACCGAATATTATTAACTTTAACTTCTTTTTTTGCATGAAAATTCCTGCTTTGATTGCAAAATAGAAAAAAAAAATAATAAAGTCTTCAAAAAAAAAAAGAAAGAAAGAAAAGAAAAGAAAACCTACAACAATTTTTATATTCCTTTCTGGTAAAAAGAGATTGAAGAACGAACTACATTATTACAAACTTATTAAGGTCAAGCATACATAAACGTATATATATATAATATAAAAATAAAAATAAAAGAAACTTCGAAAATTGCATTCCTGAGACATTCCATTAAAACAGAAATTCCATTTCAACTATCGTCTGCGGCTAACGGAGGAAATAATAATAATAAAAAAAAGAATAAAGAAATAGAGGAAGAAAAGTGAAGAGAAAAATTTCTGTCTTCTTTCTCCACTACATTTTTTTTTTCTTCTTCTGTGCTTTTCTATTCTTTTTTAATATCTGTTTTTCCTTTCCACTGTGGAACCTGTACCTGTTCTCTATCTGGCCAATCGGAGGTTCAAAGGTGGGGTGGAAAAAACAGTGGGGGGCGTCACGTGACTGCAGGTGTTTCCCACCCTGCGGGGAGGTGGAAATGCAGCCTAGTGCTTAACGAATGACAATGTGAATTTGTAGCTGGAAATCGGTTCTGGTTGGGAAAAAAAATCGAATAATAATAATAATGATAAAAAGCAATAAAAAAATATTGCACTCAAGAGTAGTGAAGAGTATTAAAAAAAAGGAAAAGAAAAAGAAAGAAAAAAAAACATTTCCCCTGGAGTGTCATTGAAGGCAGCAGCAATCACAGTGGACGGGCAGTTAACCGATTTAATAGCAATCGTTTTTATAGGCCTTATCAGCAAGACTACAAAGAATCCAACAGCTTTTGTTGCTCGAATGGTCGGAGTTAATGCGGTTTAATCATTGTTTATATCATCCTTTGATGCCGCTTTAAACCGATTTTTATCACTCTGGTTGAATAATTTTCGCCATTATTTCGCTCGTTTGATCTACGCTCGGAGCATTTAGTTCCATACTAAAGCTACTGCTAATATTTTATTTTAATATAGGTGTTTACAGAAGCAGCTTTAAATCTCATTGGCAGGGCCGGAGATCTAAAGGTTTCTGCGGATGCTATTCACCGGGGCCCAGTGATTGAGGGCCCCCAAAATGATCAAGAACTAAAATAATGTTCTGATTAATAATAATAAGATGGAAAGAAGAAATTTAACCGGAATAATTATATTTAAATTAATAACTATAATAATTTATTCCTAAATGGATCAACTGTGTTAAAACTTTTTTTTATATTACAAGTTACTATAATAAATGCCGAGCGCTCTTTCAGCAAATTAAAACTAACCTTTTTAAGGCTGTGGTAAATAGCTTACCACCGCCTTAAAATATTTTGCAAATATTGTAGCTCCAAAACTAACCAGAAACGGACAAAAGTGTCATGTTCAACATGTAATGTTACTTTGTGTTCAACTCCTTGTTATGTTGTTTCACCAGAATAATTTAAAATAATGCATTTGGTAATTTACATTGTATTTGGTTTTTCTAGCACTTATTTCATGTGTGATTAATACATTTTAAATTTTGAAAAAACTGATAATAAAATACTTTTACAAAAACCATATTTACATGTGAAATTATTTATATTTCATATTTTTATATTGGATAAGTCAGCAAAATGTCATTACTTGTTTTGGATTGTGGAAAATATGTGTTTCCACCTCTGTAATAAACTACAAACACAACAAATTTTTTAAAACAAAAATGCCTTTTTTGTTCAAAAATGAGCTTCTTTTTTCCAAATATAACGTAAAATGAAAATTTTGAAAGAAAACAGCATATGCCCATTAAAGGGTTAATAAATAATTGTCTTCGTTAAAGCATATATGAATAACGTTTAAATGCAATTGCTATACTACATCGAAAAAAAAATTTCAAAAAATTGTAATCTTCCTAAAGTAATTAAAAACATCACGCATCAAATAAACGTGCAAAAGTAATTTGTGCTCATACTTATACATTTTTAGACTGAAAAAATGTAGGAACAAAATTGGTTTTTTGAACCTGGGTCTCTTCATAGAGAAGGTCGGCTCTGCTGATTGCGAACAAAGTACATAACTAGGAGGAAAAAAACTATTTACCAGTGATTTTCAAAATACAATTTGAGATTTGTAGGGACCTTATTAACAAGAGTTTTTCTGATAATTAATTAGCTTACCCTTAAAGCAAATGATTTCTAATTATAGTTGAGCATTTTGAGATTATATGATAAGTTAATAATAAACAAATAAATCTATTTCTTTGTTTACAAATGCTGAGATAATATAAATAAAACTAAGACAGCCTAGTTTTAAACAAGTTTAATACTTCTTATTAGAAAGATGGCATACTAATGAAATATATGTTTCATAATGAATAAAAATGAACATTATTAAATAAGAAAACAAAATATTTAATTGCCTTTAAAGATCAGCTATCTTATAAATGTTCAACGACAAAATTTGATTTGTAATTTAAAAGATATTTATTTTATTTTATTATTATTATTTATTTCAACAGGGAATATATTATTTAGTATTTGAAGCTTTTGCTAAAAAGATATTCAAATAAAAAGATTCATAGGCTCAAAATATTTATTTAAACTTAAAATAAAATTAAAAAATTAGCAATTATTTAGCTTAGATCTATGGATTTGATGGAATTCAATCTTATTATTTTCTTTTTAATATATTGTTCATTTTCAAAGTTATTTATTTATTTTAATGTTTTAAAAGTAGATTAAAACTAAAAAAAATTGTTGACAAATTTTGCCGTAATAAATCCGATTCAAAATGTCTATGGCGTTTTAATTATTCTATTAAATATTAGCTCTTTGTGAGACTTTAGTTGAAGATAAAATGCACGAATTAATTTCCTGTGTTCTTTAATTTCAGTTTAGTTATTAAAAAGAACTAAAGGAAAAAGAAAATTTTGAAGTCTTCATCTTCTTCAAATATTGTCACTAACTAAATAGTTGGAAATTGTTTTAATATTATCATTATAAAAATCAATAAAAGGATTTTAAATATTCTAATAGATATTTTTATACTAAATTTGAATCATTGCATTAAATCTTGTAAATATAAACTTTAAGTCTTGGTGAGAAATAGCAGGGTTTTTAATCGCTTGAAAATTACAATGCATTAAGTGTGCAACTTTTAAGAATTGTTTTACATCTTTATTATTAAGTGTTTGTTATTTTATTACTCCTTTATTTTTCCAGATCAGTGCCATAGATTAAATTTTAATGGAAGTCCATATCTGCAATTTACGATCTCACTGAAAAAGAATAATTTAATTAATTAACTTTCAGTCATTCGTATGCCTTAAAGAATTCTGAACATCCTCTATCAGAAACCTTATTTGATGCAGCCATTTTTGCAATAAATATCTAAGTTCATATCTTCAGTTTATCATCTCATTGAAAAAAAAAACGAATAATTTAATTCATTAAATTTCAGCTATACACGCAGGATTCAAAGAATTCTGAACATTCTCGGTCAGAAACATTATTCGCTTCAGATTTTGTTCTGTAAATATCTAAGTTCGTTTTTTCAAGTTGAAATTATATCATTGAAACGTAAACAAATAGAGTATTTCTTAATATGCACCACCAAACACTGGTCATGAAAACTGACCATAGATCAATTCTGTACGTGTTGACTAGATATGGAAGTCAAAATATGCCTAGAATTGACTGCCAAATCATATCATAATCATATTTTTTATATCTAAATGTGTGGTTATGTTGCAGCACTCAAACTGGGATTACTTATGAAAAATATCGCATGTAAATATCGAGAGCCCTTTTCAATGCCACGGACATGAAACGGAAACTACGTAAAACTTATAACCCCCTCCGTAATTTCCGATATGGTTCTAAAATTAAAAAAAAAAGGAACTAAGTCATTGAACAACTATTCTTTTTGATGAATTAGCCAGAAGGATCTTTTCGAGCTTAAAACTTTTTTTAATCACAAATTACGAAGTTAATTTTTAATGATTTGATCTCATCGCCTGAGTGAATATCACTTTCGTATGCATGATGTATGACCGATTAGGTTTATCTGAATGCTTCTTGGATATTACACTCTGTGACATTGATTAAAAAGTAGAATTTTACGTGAAATAATGTTAGAATAACAGAATATTTTCTTAAAGGGGACTATGTAAAAAGATTTATATAAATTCTAGAAAATTCTAAATTTAAAGATTTTTAAAAATGATGTCTTATATGCCGGTAAGAATTTAGATATCTCTGTTCAACAAACAGATTGCAAAAAGAGAAACAAACAACCAAAGGAAAATAAAATATCAATGATACGCACTTTAGAACATGAGAAAATGATTGACACGAAATAATTTCCAGTAAAAAATAATACCGAGGATATGCATTCTAGGTATTTTTGTACTAATTCCCCTTCTATTTTTACATCTCTAAATTAAACATAAATCTATAATTGCTTTGAAAAAAAATTGACAAAGTAGAGTTGCATTTTAATTATCAATTATAAGTAGTGTAGATATTTATGTAAGTTTTAGTGATAATAGTTTTAACTGAAAAGTAAATAATAATTGATTTAATGCATCAAATAAATAATTCGAAAGAAAAACAATCAATTCAACCAATTATTCCTCTTTCGCTCATACCTTTTTCTTTTTTCTTTTACTTCTTTACTTTTTTTCTTTTTCTTTTACTTTCGCTCATATCTTTTCCTTTTAGTTCTTTACATTTTTTTCTTTTTCTTTTACTTTCGTTCATACCTTTTTCTTTTTCTCTCATACCTTTTACTTTTTTCCTCTCATGTTCTGGAAGGTATATGACCAATATTTCTTGTTCTAATAATTACCTACTTTTTTCAATCCATAAATTATATGCTAAATGCATGCACTTTAAGTAAAACCAGCAGGTAAATGCGGTATTTGGATGGCAGATCTGATCTAGGCAAATTAGTCAGTTACCTTGAAGTTAATAATTTAAGTAGGGAGAGTGTCATGGATAGGTCTATTGAAAAAACGTTATTGATCCAATTACCAAATGAATGAATATAAAAATACAAATTCTGTTCTATGAATTATAAAGTATTAATATAACGTTTATGAGTATTATTTATTAGATTTATTTCTCTTTCTTTACATTCACTTATTTATTATCGAAAATACCAAATATCTATCTACATATAATTGTTTATAAACGTTATATCACACAACCATGATTCTTAATAAAAAAATAAATAAATAAATAATCTAGACTTTTTTTAAAAAAAAGAATTAAAATAAAACTTTTAATTAAAAGAAATTAAGTTAAAAGCGTGTAAATAAGTATTCTAAGTTAAAAATGCATTTCAATGTGAAATTAAACGCCCACTTATTCAAAGTGAAGATTCAAAATGCATTTAAATGATGAAGCATCTCTTTTTGTTAATGACCACATCAGGAAGTCATATTTTGTCTATGGTTGCAAAATTGTTAAATACGCCCCTGCATTACTTTTAACATGAAATAAAATTATTAAACTATGGTTACATTATGAGGTCATTCATTACCTATGACCACAAAATGTTTAAATTCTCTCCTGAATTATTTTTAATGCCAAATAAAATGCTTAAACAATAGTTACATTATGATGTCATTCTTGTCTATGGCAGCAAATTCTCTAAATATGCCTCTGTATTGCAATAAACATTAAATATCATTATTAAACAACAACTACATTATATTTAACACCAAATAAAATTACTAAACAGTGGCTACAGTATGATGTAATTCTTTCTATGGCAGCAAATATTGTGTTTATATTGTATGGCAGCAAATATTGTATTATATATTGTATCGCGCCCCTGTATTGTATTTAACATAAAATAAAATTATTAAACAGCGACTACATTATGCTATCACTCATGACCTAAGGCGCCAAAACGTACAAATTCGCCTCTGCATTATATTTAACACTAAAATAAAATTACTAAACAATGGCTACATTATGATGTCATTCTTGTCTATGGCAATAAATTGCCTAAATACGCCCCTGTATTGTATTTAACATCAAATAAAATTATTAAACAACGACAACATTATGATATCACTCTTGGCCTAAGGCGCCAAAATATATAAATTTGCCTCTACAATATATTTAACACCAAATAAAATTACTAAACGATGGCTACGTTATGATGTCATTCGTGTCTATGGCAGTAAATTGCCTAAATACGTCCCTGTATAGTGTTTAATTTGAAATAATATTATTAAAAGACGACTACATTATGATGCCACTCTTGGCTGAAGGCGTCAAAATGTTTATGATTATATTTAACACCAAATAAAATTACTAAACAATGTCAACGTGATGATGTCATTCCTTGCCTACTGCCTCAGAATGTCTACGTCTACTTTTGAATTATAATTAAAATAAATGAAAATTATTAGGCAATGACTACATTATAATGCTACTCTTGACCTAAGGCGTCAAGATTCCTGCATTCACCTCTGCATTGTATTTAATATCGAATTAAATTATTAAACAATGGCCACATTATGATGTCATTCTTTGCCCATGGTCACAAAATGCTTAAACCCTCTCCTACGCCGTATTTAACAAATAAAATGATCAAACGATATCTCCATTAGGATTTCATTCTTTGTCAATAGCCGCAAAATGCCCAAATCCACATCTGCGTTGTATTTAACATCAAATAAAACAACTAAAGAAGAGAATAGTATGTCTTTAGTTGAGCAAAATCCCATCTGTTTATTGAGTCCAAGCCCCTCAGTCGCCCACCAACCAGCACCAATGACTAATGTTCTGTTTTTCATAAGTACACCTCCCCTCCAACTTGCCGGAGATCGGCTGCGAGCAAAGAGGAAATGGCTTTTCTCTTACCCTGTCATTAGGTCTGGAGAAAGGGAAGACCAGTGGCTGTATTTGTAAAACCGCGCACCGCATTTAGCCAATCTGGGTTTCAATGGGACACGCTCAACTCGATAGGCAGTACCGACGTCAGTGATGTGAGTCCTACTGGGAACCGAAGCCTCTCCAACAGTTTTATTTATGGCTTTCTTAAACGGTGGAGAAAATCTTTTATGACCAAGAACTGAAATATTTGTTTTAGAACGAAGGGCAACATAAAGGAAATCGCATGCCTCCCTTTTCTTTTCTTTTGTGGTTTCCTACCCCCCCCCAGTAAAAAGATAAGACAAAATTAGAGATAAATATTATGTTTATGATATTCTTTGATTGATGTCTTTATAAGTAGATAGTGGTTGAGGAACATATTCAATACGAAAGAATTATTATAAAAAATAATAATAAATTAAATGCTAAGAAGATAGTAAAAAGGAAATTTTATTCATCAAATTATTTTTAAGGACCCCATACAAATTTCGTTATTAAGACACTTTCAATATTTTTTTTTTCAGTATTTTATTTGTGTATCAGCGAAATTCAGTAAAATTATAATTGGGAGGCAAATTATAGGAAACATTTTTTTTTAATTTTAATTAAATAATGAGTAAACTTTTAGCGTTTTCCTACAATAACTTCCTTAAATATTATTGCCAAAAATAAACTGTAAAGTATTTTGAAATTTTTAAAAAGAAAAGAGCACCTTTAACAGTTCTATTCTCATTCCATTTTTTAAAATTCTAATAATTAAAAAAAAATTCTTACTTCAATACAACAGCAGTTTTAAACTGTAAGAATGAAACTGAAAACATTTTCATTGTTGCCTTAAATAATTTTTTAGGGGGGGGGGTCATAGTGATAAGCTAAAGAAGAAAGGTTTGTTTATTATTCGCTGTCAACATAAAAAAAATCAAAGATTTGAATTATTTTACTATGAAATACAACGCGTAATCAGAAGATAGATTGGCATAGTTATGTTTTTACTATACTTACAAATGCTATGGATGTCCATTTTAAAAACTTGCGTGCACAATATACGTGACAAATGCAAGGTTATTTAAATAATCTGATTTTAATGTCTGCCAAGACTTCACGTGTAAAATATTTTATTGAGAACATAATGAACCTTAGTTCAGCATTAGAAATTCATTTCACATTATACAGAGTAGTATTCTCGAAGAACCAACTGGTCCTAAAAGATAGCTAGTAAAAGCATAAAGATTATCTGGCATAGGTGAAGAAATGATTTGGTCTGAACACTATTTTGTCGTAAGTAATAATTTCAGTGTCAAAATAAAAGTTCGATAAGCATCCTCCGCGGTTTTGCACATGCGTCAGGAGACGCTTATTTCCTCAAAAAAGAAGTGAGGTGAAAAGATAAAAACAAAAAGAAGAAAAAAAGAAAATGAAATCTATAATCGTAAATTTCAAGTTATGTGAGAACATTATTATTTTTAAGTCATTATTTGTCTTAATTAATTTGTCATTAACTAGTTTCAACCGGTTTGAAACAATCACGAGACTTCTCTCTCCCTCTCCACCCCCTCTCTGTATATATATGCTGACAAAAAAAAGTTTTGAAGCCCGACTGAATTGGAGATGAAATAGCAGCTATGATGTCATATTTCTACGTCAACCTTTTAAAAACGCATCTGTTGTCGAAGAAGCATACGTATTAATAAAGCAATGCTGATAACAGCTTTTCAACCTTTTAAAAATGCATCTACTTTCAAAGAAGTATACATAATAATAATAATGCAATCCTGGTAAAAGCAGGTAAAAAATATATATTCGATTAAAAGATGTTGATGAATATTACCATTTATGCTTCATGCATTGCCTACGTGATTTCGAGTTTCAATAATTCATAGCCTTCATTCATTCATAAGCCCATAACGAAAATAGCATCTTGTTTTCGCGTGATAAAGCAAAAAATATAAAAAGAAGAAATGTATATATTTATCAATAGGATGAACTCAAATTATTTCCTAAATTAAGAGACCTTATGACCGCTCATCTATCTGCGCACTATCCCTTAACGAAGTACAATCGGCGGTCTTAGGATTTTGAAAAAGAATTGTGCACATAGTTGCATATAAAAAAATAATAATGCTGCTTCTAATGCATAATTTTTCTCAAACGATGTTGATGCATCTGAGATAATAAAATTAAAACCAAATATTAAAAAAGGGAAAAGAAAACAGAATTATATTTCTCCTCCTAATCTACGTGAAAATTTCGTCAAAAAACAATAACAAATATTAAGCAATAATTAATAAACACGGATGAAAAATAGTCACTAACTCTGATTAAAAGTTTCAGTGAATTACAATTTTAATGTTTACAAACTTCTTTTCCTTGAAACAGTAAAAGTAAATAAATAAAAACTATATATATATATATATATATA
>JAOUZG010037474.1:171934-191480 GCA_026289955.1 Argiope argentata
ATATATATATATATATATATATATATATATATATATATATAAAGTAAGGTTTCTAAGCATATGCTGTCATAAGAGAAAAAAGACAGTCAAAACGAGCATAATTATAGAGAAATAAAAAAATGAAATAATAATGACAAGTTATAACAATAGATCTTGCTAATTTACAATTTGTTTGAACACCGAAACATCCCCTCCCCATTATTTTACCTTCTAATAAGAAATTGATAAGAAAAAGAATATCTTTGTTCATTTTCCCATTTCTGGAATCACCTTCCAGGCACTAACACAAAAAATAATTAACCTTCCCATTCACCTGTCTGATAATGCAAATACAGGTAATAAAGAGTAAAATTTCCGAATTTATTCCAATAAAATTGACTTGGATGTCTTTTTACTTTCGTACATTATCTTAGAGAAAGTATTGCCATGATTGAAAAAAAAATATCTAGAGATTTCGAAGCATTTCCAAGTCCCAGATCATTCTGCAAACGAGAAAAATATTTTTGAAAGTATAATTGTTTCTCTGTGAACACGATGACCTTGAGCTAGATGGATGAAATTTGAAATGCGATCATTACACTAAATGTGTTGATATCTGTCAAATTTGGACCGAAATTTAATGAAAGGAACCTTGTTTGTACGACTGTAAGAGAAACAAACAAATACAAAACGTTAAGTTAGACCAATAAAAATTTAGATCGTTTTAATAGCACTATAATAATAAGCGTTCTCTAAAGAAGAATCTAAATTTTTCTTAATTGTATTTCGAAGCAGAAAACTTTTACGTGCGTAATTCGAGAAATAAAAATGTGGTATCAACAGTCTTGACAAGATCCATTAATGTATTAAAGAATATGTAAAAAAGTTTTTTTAAAAATACTCCAACTCCACTGGTTAATTATAGCACGATTTCTATCAGATATAGAAAATAAACTGCTTATTTTTATAAAAAATATTGTGTCGATTATGCATGCAATTATCTAAACCAAAGTTGGCAGATTATTCGATTTTTTTTATTAATTATGTAAATTTTATTTATTTTGGCACGGTTTTTTTTCGATATATTTACCCTATTTTATATCTATATATATACCTTTATATTTACCATATACTCTGTAATGGAGAAATTTTCTTTTCTTTGTTTCGCATGCCCTTTTTGACTTCCAAAAATAACTCTTGTATATCTTCTCAGTTTAAAACAAAGAATGAAAACCCACAGTAAATATTTTCATGACTTTGTGATTCATTTTACACATTATTGTCATTTTTTGTAGAGATTCTAATAAATCAAACGCATAATAAACCCATTCGTTTGTCTCTTTTCTACTATCTTTCTTTTGTTCAAAACACAATGCATTCAATAAATACGAAGTGGATTTACACAAACTCTCTAGTGGTATTATTTTGTGTTGCCAAATGTGGCAGATAGTTGGAAATGTACTTTTATTTATTCATCGAGGCAAAAATTGAACTTGGTTTCCAGATTCCTAAAGCTAACGTTTTTTAAATAATCGTTGGCTACTGTTGTATCCGTTGAGTTATATTATTTTGTTAGCAGATGTTCTTTCAAAAATAATATAAACATCCTATCAAAAGTTAAAATAGGTTTTTAAAAAGTCTTTTGACAACGAAGCAGTTTTATTTTTGTAATAAAATTGGCTTTCAAGTTAGCATACATATTTTATTAAAACAATCCCTTTCCTTAATAAAATTCCTGTATTTTGGAAACTAGGCATTAGTTTTGTGTTTTAACAATAAATTTTTATTGCATTTTGTTAAAAGTGTCTTTACTTTAATATTTTTATTTAAAAAAAATCATATTTTGGAAAATAATAGATTTTTATCTCATAAAAAGATAAGGAAGAAAAAAAAATTTAAATCAAGTTAAATAATAATTTTATATACCAATTTAAATTCTAATTATTTTGAGATTTTTGAATACTTTATTTTATTAATGTCTTATTTCATATTAGTTTTTTAAAATCTAATTAAATATGTTTTTAATATATATAAATATACATGTACGATTAATTTATTTCTAAGGCTCCCTTTTTTATTTTTTAAAAAATATTAAATAAGTAAATATAGATAAATATATAATTTTTTAATATTGCACATAGTATAAACATGCATGCACATGCTATTAAAATTCTGTCCTTATTCATTACATGGTATAAAATACAATGTAATGACATCTGATTTTTTGATTTAATAAAAGAAAATATATCAATATATCGCGAATATTTTCTCTTAATGAGATTTATTTCTTAGTTATATGTTAACATTTTTTTAAAAATAATGAAAGTATTCATTACTAAGTTACCTCATAGTAATGAATACTTAATACCCAATTAAGAATGAATTAATTAATCTTGATATAAAAACATTGTCTTGTGAAAATTAGTTTGGTTAACGCCATTTCTCAATATAAACGCTGATATTGAAAAAGAAAAGGTTCCATTTTGCCCAATGTTTCATTCAAATTAAAAAGGGTTTTTCCGTAAGAAAATTCATTTGCTTTTGTGTTATCGAAAGTAAACATGAAACGCCAATCCTATTTCCAGCTGTACAACTGGTATTTATCCATTTACAGAAACGAATGGAACAGCACCAAACGATATGTTTTCTTCTTATCGTTTGGCTGACGTGCCAAAAATCTCAACTCGCTCTCCAACACAACAATAGAAGAAAAAAATGAATCGTATTAAAATGTTTAAGATAAAAATCAATTACAGCTCTAGTGCATCGCAAAGTAAATTATCCCAATCATTAGTAATGATCGTGCACTTTTCGAGCGAATTACTGATTAGCGAGAACAAATTATACCCTCTGCTGCAGACGATCTTTTCTATCACGTGAAAATAAAAGATTAAATACGCGGCAGTGGCAACAGCAGCAGTTTAAATTAAGCCAAAGGAAACCGAAATGACGTAGACCACTTCTCTTTCGAAGTTGTCGGAGGCATTGCGCTATGGTTTTACAAATAGGATCTGACGGAAATTTCGCGTGATTGTCTTTTGTTACAGGCAAAGCTGATTGGAGCTGAAGAGGGAGAGGGGAGGAGGGCAGATGTGGAGTCGAGGGGGGAGGACAGGAGGAAAGGGTGCTTCCGAATTGTAACAGACAATCGGCGCGCCAAGATTATGAATTAGTAACCGCTAAAATGAGCGATTTCGTTCCGAATTGAGAGAATAAAAGATGGAGTGTAATTTTTGATTGTAGAAATGTCATTATTGAGAACGGATCAGCAGGAATATCATCTAATTATCCGAAAGCGCTTCCGAGCGCGGTCGAAATGGAATTGAGGACTCTTTTAAAGCCATTATCGGAGAGCCGTTTCCATTCGAGACAGGCTTGGCAGATGGTATTTTCTGGATTGCGTTTCTTTAGTGATTTTTAGATAGGAGGATTTTTTTCCCTTCAAATATTTAAGATCGTTTTTGTTTAAGACTGAAACTTATACATGTTGGAAGGTTGATAAGGAAATATATGTAGCCACGATTCTGCAATCTGCTTTCAATTCAAAATTAATATGGATTGCCTCAGACACACACACACACACATATCGTGAAGAAAACATATGCTGATATTTTAATTATCATGTCAGAACATGATATTGTTTTAGGAATAAGGTTTTGTGGTGTCAATAAAAACCCGTAGGAGAAAAAATTTTAATTTATTATCTGCACGAGCACCTCAAAATAATATGATGCCTTTTGAGCACCTTTTAATAACTTGATGCCATCTCATTTACAAAAGCTCTGATTAATAAAAATAAATAAATAATAATATAATTTGCTGCAATAAAATCTAGGTCAGAAAAATGTCATTTTGAGCTCGTAATTATAAGAAATGAAATAAATAGGAAATTAAATATTATTTTAAACAATAAATGCGAGACAAAAGTTTTTGGATCGTTTGCTACAGTGACTAATTCAATGAAACAATTAGAATGAATAAAAAATATAATTTAACTTGCGCTAGCACGTGGCGATTGGCCGTTCAAGAAATAACGTTCTGACATGATACATTGAAATATGCATAGCAGACTTCATTTTAATCTTTTTTTTTGTTTTATTCCAGCAATGCGGTATAAAAAGCGTAAGAAGGCAAAAAGGAGCAAAAATTCTACCCCCGGTATTAGATATTTTCATAAATCACAATCTTTTGGCAAGAGAAACGCAGGAATCAGTGAATTAGTATTCATCCACTCAGCACTTGGAGCAGTCAATGGCACACTATCTTTATAAAACTTCATTTGATTTATTGAATAGAAAAAGGAGAATATTTTGTCATAATTTTTATGGAAAATTTACTAAGATGCTATTCAATGAATTGTCCTATTCGCGTTCATTACATTTACACCGTAATTTTAAATGTAATCTGAAAACTTCCAGAAGGAGTATATTCCAAAAATCAAAAATATTTTTGTTCTTTCTTGGTAAAATTATGAACTAAAAATTCTGCGATAGTACGCGGAAAATATAAATTAATCAAAAAAACTTCTGTTAGTGTAGTATTTTTTTTTTTAAAAAAAAACCCATCAATTACAACATTAATAAATATAAATCACGCTTTATTGTAGTTTCTATTTTTGATATTTCTTTTAAACAGATATATTTCCGTGTCATTATCTCGATTGACATATTTCTTTCTTTTTATTGTGCTAAAATAATTTTCTTCCTATTTATATTAATCGCTGATTTATATTCTCCGGTCGATTTCTTCTTTAATATCTTTCTTGCTCTATTATTCTCCCTCCTCGATATCCCAATTATCAATTTATATAACTTATATCTTATCTTACAAAGCTTATTATCAAACATATCAAAGATAAGTCAACCGATACATGAATACCGATACGGAAGCCATTAATCTTCTATTCGCGTTCATCCTTCAAAAACAGAAAAGCTCTTTTTGTTTTCATCCTTGGATTTTCCATATTTTCTCAGGGCTCATTTCTAGGTGCGGCATCCTCATGCTTTTGTCGTTAATCTTCATTGAAAAGAGGTAGCGTACTCAATAAGGATTAAATCATGTGATCAAAGATATCGGATCCTATGAAGCGCGAACGTATCCGACATATCATTGATAATCATTGTCGTAATTCTGGTTGAATCATTTATTTGTCTTTCAGACGATACTAAGTATTAAAAAGAATTAACTCTGAATTGGAGACGTGGGAATGTTCTATAAAAATGTTATATGTAGGATTTTTTTTTGTTACATCTTAAGGTTTATCAAAGAGAATGTTTTAAAAATAAATAGAAAGTCTTTTACTTGATTTATATAGATTCAGATTAATTCCTTGATTTTTCTACAAATATCGATCAGAAAATGAATATATCATGAATAATTTTTGAAAACTGATTACTGTGGTTTTTTATTTATTTTGATTTAGGGCCAAGATTATTTTATGTTGTTGTTGTTACTCATGGCACTTGCCGTGGACAAATCCTCTGCTAATGCAGTAGCAGATTTAAGCCGAAAGGAGCTTCTTTTGTTTTTGAAGTGGCCGCTAATTAGGGCCACGAGTACGACTTAGCGACACACTCACCACATTTGCTTGCACATCCCCTTTCTACAGCGAGGCACATTCACACATCTCACAGATTGCACACAGAAAAACAAACATGCCCAAACCGGGACTCGAACCCTGGACTCCCAGAACACGAGGAAGACGCGCTACCGCTGAGCCAGAAAGCCAGCAAGCTTACTTTATGATACAATTTCGGTTTCAGGATAGTTTCTATATCTACATCCTAAAATCCACTTTTCGTGTAGAGCCTGATTCACATTAAATACAGCATTATTGATTAACACAGCATTATTCCCTTCATGTAGCGTGAGATTCTGTAAACGCTCTTTGATTCCGACATTTTCATCTGACCAAGTTTGAAAAACACAAAGTTCTTCCCAAATAGACCTTGGACTATTACAAAATAAAAGCAAATTAACTACAAAAGAATCTTCCTGGTTTTTGAGGAAGCCTTTTGTATACAGCAATGCCTTATCATTCGTTGGTTATATCTTTCAACTTTGGTTGGAAACTGAAATTTATAAATTGATACAAATTATCATTTTAAATAATCTCCAATAGCTTGTGACCTGATTTGCCTTCGTGAAGGATTAAAATAAAACTAACAAACCTCCGAAAAGAATACACTTGTTTTGTCTATAAATATATATTATTTTTTTAAAAAACACAGTGCATGCTGTTTCGTTTACAATGTTTGTGAAACTTTATTGGTTGTCCTATATAATTAAAATCCTAATATGTTTAAATTATTGTCAATCATCAACATAGCATAACATAGTGGAAATGCATTCCTAATTAAATGTTTGAACTTGAATCAGATGTATTTAAATGCAATCGATATATATATATATATATATATATATATATATTTAAACATTAGTTATTACCATTTTATATAGTAATTATAGAATACTGATGAATGTATTCCAATAGTTTTTTAGTACTGTTACATAGTTTAAAAACTTGATACTAGATTAATTTGATTCTTTCTATCAAGCATGAGAAAATATCAGATGCTAAAAACTGATACAAAATAAGAGTATCAAATCTTGGGTACAAGTTTTTTTTTTTTGATTAATAATCTCTTCGATTTCATACAATTCTATTTCGTTTCGATCAGGTCACCAATCAATTCTAACAATACATCAATTTGGTCATTCTGTTACGAAGTAGCAACATCAATCTGATCATTTTGATACGAAGTAGCAACATCAATCTGGCCATTCTGATACGAAGTAGCATCATCAATCTCATCATTCTGATACGAAGTAGCAACATTAATCTGACCATTCTGATACGAAGTAGCTACATCAATCTGATCTTTCTGAGGCGAAGTAGCATCATCAATCTGATCATTTTGATACGAAGTAGCAACATCAATCTGATCATTCTGATGCGAAGTAGCAAAATTAATCTGGTCATTCTGATACGAAGTAGCAACATCAATCTGATTCGAAATAATTGTTCGATATAACCTAGTTTGCCATTTTGGATTGCCGATTTTGTTAGTCTTCACGAAGTTTTTTAACTACGTATAACTTATCACCAGTCATTACTACCCTTTACCTTATACAACGGTACATAAACTAATGAAGAATCATCACCTTTTTTTAATACTCATTATATCATCGTTAGAAGTAGAGCCGCAATTAGAAACATATTCGGGTCAATATCAGATATCAGACCTCGTACAAGAGTGAGAACTAATACCCGCTTTATTTCCGATAGGAGGAAAATCGCTTACCTCTTGTATCAGATAACAATAAGTAAGATAGATACGATGAAGTATCATCATCAAATTGTACCTGACCCAGCAAAAATAGGTACCAATCTTACCATATCGGAGAGTCACTGAGTTCAGAGTTTCAGCATATTTTAGCATCAATGAGAATTTTCTTTTAACCGAGAAGAGTCAAGAATTTGCTCTCTAACATATAAACTTATAAATTTGAAAGTTTTATCTAAGTTTTTTTCTTATGACATTTCTATGAAAAATCATTCAGAATACAAATTTCAATAGAATTCTGCAAAAGAAATATTTTTACTACATTTTAAATTATTTTTCATTTATAAAAAATATTCAATAATAGCTTGAAACTATTCATCAAACTTTTGCTCATTCATCTTGCGATTTTGATTTTCATAACTATTCTGACATCATATACATAACATCATATTAAATCATATTAATATTGTTGTTGTTACTTAGGACACTTTTCAAGTGCGCTGACAGACCTGTCAGCGATTTAAGCCGATTGAGCGTCTCTTGTTCGACAACTAAGTCCAATAGCAAGACTTAACTACTTCATGTGTCACATTCACACACCTCACAGATAGAACAAAGAAGAACAACCATGCCCGAACTGGGACTCGAACCCGGGAATGCCCAGATCAGAGGGAAGATGTACTACCTTTAAGCCAGGATCATATACATAAAAACATATTAAATCATATTCATATTATGACAACATATACATAACAACATATTAAATTAATATTATGACATCATATACATAACATATTAAATCATATTAATATTATGATATCATATACATAACATTATATACATCCTAACATCATATAACATATACATGACATCATATACATCATAACATCATTTAAGAAATACATGATATCATATACATCATAACATCATATAAAATATACATGACATCATATACATCATAACGTCATATAACATATACATAACATCATATACATTATAACGTCATAAAACATATATATAACATCATATACAACATAAAACATATATATAACATCATATACAACATAAAACATATATATAACATCATATACATCATATAACATATATATAACATCATATTAAAACTTTAAATTAAAAATAAAAACTCTTATTTAATTTTTGTATCTGGTATAACTAACTTTTCACATCAAGTTATGAGTCTTTAATAGTTTCAAATTAGATACCGAATAGTTCTAATTATTAGATATCTAGACGATAATTAACTCGCAAATTTGAGTGTGGAAAAAATTTCTTGATTTATTATATCCATAACTGGCAAAGCGAAATACAGCAAGATAAAAATGTTCTGAAACATCAGGAAATGATTACAATGTAACTAGTTCCATTCTTATTTCATGACTCGACAACATCTGCAAATAGAATTTAAACATAACTTTATCTGATTGTCTATCTTTTATCTGAGGCGTTTTTATAAATGATGGACGGAGTGTTGTTGTAGTATTTTATTTAAACAACCCGAGATGTTTGATATATGATGCAGTTTTTTTTTTCTAAATTATGTGTGCAGATATTGTTATTTTTCATACTTCTAATAAGGTATTTAATGAAAGTTTTGGAAGTTTCTATCAATTTACTTTTTAAAATTTCATTTGTAGAATATATTTTTAAAAATTTATTTTACTATATGGAAAATATAAAATTCTTTTTCAGCCGTTACTGAATTTTTCAGGGATTATTTTCTCGTAGATAGGAGATTTCATGATGGTATATTGATTTTTTTTATTGCATGAACAATTAATATTTTAATATAATTTCATTTTATCGTTAGTTAAAAAAATTTTTTAATTAGTTGGCAATAAAATGGTCCCACGTTCTAAAAAAAATTATATTTTTCATAATTTTTTTTAGAGATGGGGCCATTATTTCACAAATATTGAGTTTAGTTAAACAAAGAAAAAGGAAATATGAACTATAAAATATATGATGATTAGAACTAGGAAAATATGTTGATTAGAACTATAAAAATATGATGATTCGAACTATGAAAATATGATGGTAGAATTATGAAAATATAATGATTAGTAAATTGAAAAGATCAGAAAAAAATTATTTGACATAATTCATATTTCATGGTATATTTTTATTACGAAATAAGTGATGTAAGATTTTTTTCGTTTTTATGTAAACGTAAAAAATTTATATATTTCTTATTTTACACAAAGAATATGTATTAAGAAGAAAATAAAAAATGATTTATTACAGTTAATTTATGAAAAATCTTAATCTTCAGTAATATATTTAATAATCTCTTCTTTGAAATCTAATAAATAAATAATTAGTGTTATTACTAAATCAAAAATCAAATATTTCTTTAAATTTTAGTGTTACTGAAAACCCTTTATTCTTAGTACAGTTCGAGATTAATCATAAAATTAATGAAAAATTCATTGATAGTAAATTTTGTTATGTAATAAAATTGATTATATCTAGTTACGTGTATCTTATTATTAATAATATTGTAAATTTTACCGAATTCATTGATACTTTGCCCGCCCTTCACGGTCATTTTAAACTTCTTATCTGGTAGACGGTGCTGACTGAGAATTTAAATGATGTCCGATCTGAATAACAATGCCGAATACAAACCAGTGACTGACAATGTATTGAATTGTGTTTTGAATACCAGCATAGGAAAGTCGCAGGTCAAAGAGGTTTTTTTAATATCCAGATGTTTTATAAGAGGTTCAAACAAAAAAAAATGAATTAAATTAATGAATCAAAGAATTTAATTATTATTTATATCTGATGTCATTTACAATAACATTAAATAAAAGATTAAAATGAAATCTGCTATGCATATTTAAATGTATTATGTCAGAACACAATTTCTTGAACGGCCAAGTACCACGTGCTCGTGCAAGTTAAATAATATTTTTATTCATTTTGATTGTTTCATTGAATGAGTCACTTTAGTACTACAAACGATCCAAAGGTACTTTGTCTCGCATTTATTGTCTAAAAAGGTATCACATTTCCAATTCATTTCATTTCATATTATCACTTGCTCAAAATGACATTTATTTTCGGTAGTCATTAACTTACTTTTTTTAATCAGAGCTTTTGTAAATAGGAGGGCATCACGTTATTAAAAGCTGATTTTCGCAGGTAATAAAATTTCAATTTTTCGCCTGCGGAATTTTATTGGGTCACAAACCTCATTCCCAAATCAGTATCATGTTCTGACATGATAAAAAAAAGATTAAAATGAAATCCGCTATGCATATTTCAGTGTATCTTGTCAGAACATAATTTCTTGAACGGCCAAGCAGCACGTGCTCGTGCAAGTTGAATTATATTTTTATTCCTTTTAATTGTTCCATTCAATGAGTCACTTTAGCGTAGCAAACGATCCAAAAGACTTTGTCTCGCATTGATTGTTTAAAAAAAATATCACATTTCCTATTTATTTCATTTTATATAGTCACCTGCTCAAAAGGACACTTTTTCTGGGTTTTATTTGCGGTAGTTATTTATTAATTTATTATTTAATCAGAGCTTTTGTAAACGCGATTTTCCAAACGTTAATAAAATACTTTTTAATTCATCCACTCAAGCTCAAATACATTCTTTAAAACTTTTAGTGGATGATACTTGATTTTAATAAAGTTTTTTCAAATATTAAGTCATAAAATATTAATTCATTAAAATATTAATACAAATTTAATTATATTTTAATATTTTAAATAGAGTTTTATCAGTTTGTGATGAATGTTGATATAAACTGGCAGTAGCTCAATAGTAATCGTTAAAATGTGATGATTTCAGTATTTTTCACGTGAAGATGAAGATAGCGAGATCATTTCTTTAGAAAATCAATAATTTTTGGTTAAAATATTTATATTGATTGTAATTATTTAATAAAAAGTAACTAAAAAAATTTCTTAGTTGACCTAAACGGGAGTTGATTTTTTTATATTACTTATTTATTGTTATAAATATCATGAATTCTCACGAACTCAATGACCTTTTCTAAACATGTTTTTCACTGCACTTTTTTTATTTCTTTTTCTCTTTTTCCCTTTTTTTTAACTTTTAAACCAACAGAATTTTATGATTTCTAATTAAGATACTACATCACTCAAACAAAAGTATCGGCTAGTGATTATTAAATTTCAATAAATGCATCGTATCCAAACATTGCAATGGCCGTTTCTTCAAGAAAATACGAGAGACAGAAAATATATCATAGTAACTATATGGATTTATTGGGTTCAAATCAAACTCCATATGAGTTAACTTCTGCGGTTATACCAAATGGGAAATCACTGCCACCCGTTAATATTGCGGATAGCTAAATAATCAAAATTTGTAACTAACAATGCATAAAACTGCTTCATGGCTCTGCAACTATTAACAACTAGTTATTTAAACTGTATAATGAGCAAAAAATGGGTGAGACATAGGAAGAAGCTCCTGTACTATCTATCGCTGTGATTATCGTCTAACATCTGACATTTATTGATAAAATTTTGGCAAGGAGATTTTAACAGCAGCTAAACAAAGCTGAAAGTATAGCTAAGATTCAAATGAGAAATGTTAATAGCTTTGTAATCGAACCATCAAAGGGAAACTGAAGCACCTATGATATTCTACCTAAACAGACATACTGTTCATTTATGATAAAAAAAATTCTGGAAATAATTGTAATAGTAATTAAATTAACAAAATAGTGCTACTATAAATGAATGCACTAATAATCCAGCCGAAATCTGCCCAAAAATCGCAAAATTTTATAGTCAGACTTTTAAAATATTTTCTGATCAATCATGATTTCAGTTATTAAAAAGTATTTTTACTAACTATAGAGATTTATTGGAGGAGGGCAATCACAAATTAATAATTTTCTTCTGAAGTAAGCGACAATCTCGAAAAACTTTGCGGCTTGTATATTTCCATTATCTATTGTTATAAATACCATGAATTTTCTCACGCACCCAATGGCCTTCTCAAGACATGTCTTTCACAGCCTTTCTTCTTCTTTTTTCTTCTTAACTATTAATTTTTATATCCGCCAGATCTTTCTGGCAACCAATTTAGATGCCGCTATAAACGAGCAAATTAATAATATAACCAAAATCTGTCAAAAAAATCGCCAAATTTCATTGCAATATTTCACAATACTAATTTATAATAAACAATATTTATGATAACCTATACATTTATGAAAGAAATTTATGATAGAAATAGTGAATCATACATTAATAGTTTTCTTTCGAAAAAGGCGACCATCTCAACAGAATTTGTAGCTCAAATATGACCATTATCTATTGTTATAAATACCATAAATTTTCTCACGCACCCAATGGCCTTCTCAACACATGTCTTCTCAGCCTTTCTTCTTCTTTTTTTTATTTACTTTTCTTTTTTTAATCAGCCAGATCTTCCCTACCTACCATTTTAGTTGTTGCTAAAAAATGAGCAAATTAATAATGTAACCAAAATCTGACTAAAAATAGCCAAATTTTATTGCAATATTTCACAATACTAATTTCTAATAAATACTGTTTATGATAACCTATACATTTATGATAGAAATTTTTGATAGAAATAGTGAATCATACATTAATAGTTTTCCTTCGAAAAAGGCGACCATCTCAACAGAATTTGCGGCTCGAATATGACCATCATCTATTGTTATAAATACCATAAATTTTCTCACGCACCCAATGGCCTTCTCAAGACATGTCTTTCACAGCCTTTCTTCTTCTTTTTTCTTTTCTTTTCTTTTTTTATGCGTCAGATCTTTCTGGCTACCAGTTTAGATGCTGCTAATAAATGAGCAAATTAATAATATAACCAAAATCTGTCAAAAAATCGCCAAATTGTATTGCAATATTTCACAATACTAATTTATAATAAACACTACTTATGATAACCTATACATTTATGATAGAAATTTATGATAGAAATAGTGAATCATACATTAATAGCTTTTTTTCGAAAAAGGCGACCATCTCAACAGAATTTGCGGCTCAAATATGACCATTATCTATTGTTATAAATACCATAAATTTTCTCACGCACCCAATGGCCTTCTCAACACATGTCTTTCACAGCCTTTCTTCTTCTTTTTTCTTTTCTTTTCTTTTTTTATGCGTCAGATCTTTCTGGCTACCAGTTTAGATGCTGCTAATAAATGAGCAAATTAATAATATAACTAAAATCTGTCCAACAATCGCAAAATTTTATAGCAATATTTCACAATACTAATTTATACTAAACAATATTTATGATAACAAACACATTTATGATAGAAATAGTGAATCATTCATTGATAGTTTTCTTTCGAAAAGGGCGACCATCTCAATAGAATTTGCGGCTCGAATATGACCATCATCTATTGTTGTAAATACCATAAATTTTCTCACGCACCCAATGGCCTTCTCAACACATGTCTTTCACAGCCTTTCTTCTTTTTTTCTTTTCTTTTCTTTTCTTTTTTATCCGCCAGATCTTTCTGGCTACCAATTTAAATTTTGCAAAAAAAAAATGAGCAAATTAATAATGTAACCAAAATCTGCCCAAAATCATCCATTTTATTGCAATATTTCACAATACTAATTTATAATGAACACTATTTGTGATAACCTATACATTTATGATATAAATAGTAAATCATATATTAATAGTTTTCTTTCGAAAAAGGCGACCATCTCAACAGAATGCGCGGCTCAAATATGACCATTATCTATTGTCATAAATACCATAAATTTTCTCACGCACCCAATGGCCTTCTCAACGCATATCTTTCGTAGCCTTTCTTCTTCTTTCTTTTCTTTTTTATCCGTCAGATCTTTCTGGCTACCAATTTAGATGCTGCGCCACCCAACCAAGAATGCCAAATACATGCCATTTACGGACTCATTATCATTTGAATTTCACTAAATACATCATGGCCGAGCGTCGCATCGTCCTGTCATTTCAGCGGGAACGCATGCAAGGAACAGGCCCAGAGACCAATAAGGTTGAGAAACAAGAACTTGACGAGGATAGCAGAAGGCACCATCGCTTCTTCATCATTAAGCCCCCCCCCCCATTCTTCCATCCCCTAATCAATCAGATTTTACCTTCCACGAACGTGACCGGAAACCAAATGGCATTAATAGCTATCCTCTAAGAAGGAGTTTATTATATTATTACGCTTAATAACAGGCACACAAATAATAATAACAGTCCAGCTCCTCCGGTAGGTTCCACTCTAAAATATTCTAAAGGATTCTCAAGTGCGAAAAAAAATTAGAAAGTTCTTTAGGGAGCCGACATGAATTTTAAGTGAATTCGGAGAAGGATCGCTTTTTAAAAAAAGGACGGCACTAAACTTATTTTTTCGTATACATACATACAAATGTGGCGAAATGAAATTCATAAATTCATATCCATCTGCAGCGGAAGGGCGGTTGGAATCGCCAAGGCTGCAGCGAATCCGAAGAATCCGATCGTGGAGATATAAATTAATAGCTTAAGGGTCCCCGAAAGCCTTTTGTGAGTGGTCACTTGAAACTTTCGTTAAGATTCAGAATTTGAAACGATGGTTTCAAATGATGGTATCACAGGTCGCTTTTTTGTCGGTTGGGACAATCGTATTTCTATAAATGGGAGCTTCGATAACGTCGGTGGTAACTGCAAGGGTAGACTGATACATTAATGCATAATTTTACATTTTTAAGTAGATATGAAAGAAAAAAATCGCTATTGAGAATTAGAAAGTTTATTGTATCTTCATTATTTTCTCTTTTTAAGTCTTTGTAAAAATGTATTCATTTTACTTTGTACCGGGTGTCCAAAAAGTTCCCGTACTGATGATTTGTGAATTTATTTTACAAAAACAGCAGGTTTAAATAGATTTATTTTTATGCCAATGATAAAAAGCCCTTTTAACATAACTAAGGAAAAAATACTGAACTTAAATTTATAATAAATGTTCAAAATGCCCACCCCTTTCTTGGAGACAAAGCTGAACTCGTTTGCGCATGTTTTTCGAAACGCGTTTTAACATGCTAGGAGTGATTTCTTACATCCTTTGGGTAATTGCAATTTTCAAATCATCTATTGTTTGAAGATCACCTGCATAAACTTTGTCCTTTAAATATCCCCAAAGAAAAAAGTCAAAGATGGTCAGATCAGGGGATCGAGGTGGCCAAAGATTTTTTGAGATAAGTCGATCGCCGAAAAAAGCTTCAAGCATGTCCATGATTTCATTACTCGTATGGCAAAATTTAATATACTTTTGAAAAAAATCATGGGCAATTTGGAGTACGGGAACTTTTTGTACACCCTGTATTATATGAAGTATACAAAAATAAAGCATTGATAATGACATGCCCACTTTACAACGGAAGAAAGACTCTGAGGGAATGGACCCCTGAGCACACGAGGGTAGAAGTTTGCCTTCTAGCTTATATGAAGATAACACACTTATCACATTCGCTTGCACGTCCCCTTTATACAGGAGGGCACATTCACTCAACATACAGTTAGAACAAAGAAGAACAATCATGCCCTGGCCAGGACTCTAACCCTGGACGCCCAGATAACGAGGAAGAAACACTGCCTCTGTGGTAGGACGCTGGTAAATAAGGTATTGGAATCGTCACGTTTGAAATTCCTGGAGTCCGAAAAACAAGTTTCTATAGCTATTTTAATATTAATCCCTGTTTATACGGCTTAGTTCAGTGATAATGAGGTGACTGATTGTATTTAATAAAAAAATAATACTAATAAACACGATATCTCAAAAACTCATTAAGCTGGAACGACGAAATTTGATACTGAGCTGTTGAATAAAATTTGCCAGTATTCAAACAAAATTAAATTTTGTGTTGACTTATGGCACTTTGAGAAGCCCACTGACAATTATTGGGCAGCGATTGAAGCCGAATGGTGTGTGTGTGTGTGTGTGTGTGTGTGTGTGTGTGTGTGTGTGTGTGTGTGTGTGTGTGTGTGTGTGTGTGTGTGTGTGTGTGTGTGTGTGTGGGTGTGTGTGTGTGTGTGTGTGTGTGTGTGTGTGTGTGTGTGTGTGAGTGTGTGTGTGTGTGTGTGTGTGTGTGTGTGTGTGTGTGTGTGTGTGTGTGTGTGTGTGTGTGTTGCGTCAACTAGGACCAGGAGTGCGACTTCATGCGTCATACTCTCTTCCACAATCCCATTTACAGGGGGTGGGGGCACATCTCAAATAAAGAACACAAAAGAAGAAGAATTCAATATTATACAATTAAAGCATCTTCTTTAATAATTAACCAGATTTTTAAAGAAATCCAGGATTTAAACAAATAATAAATGTTTTTTAATTGCAATGGAAATTTTCATATTAGATCATGAAAGACTAGATTCGAATTTTTGATACTCAGCTCTTTGTCTTACCAGTATCGATTTTATTGCTGAAGTCTTGAACAGTTTTAATGAACCCATTTTCTATTTTATTTACTATTCATCAGGCTATCTAATTCTGTATAGGTCGCTTTCTAACAAGCATTCCACTTCTGCAGTAAAACGGAATGCCTTCGATCATTCGCTATATAAGCTAATAAAAAATTATGGAATCATAATTACAAAATTAAGTTATTTAAAATTGAAAATACAATAAACCAAATAGATATAATTATGCAAATTAATTACTGATTTTAAATAGTGAGGAAATAAAGTTCGTGAAATTCATCAATAATGAATTAAAGAAGTGAAATTATAAGAACAATGAAATATAAGAATTAGCATAGCTGTTTTTAAACAAAAATATATTTCATCAATATAATTTTATAATTTCAATTGAGTTTAACTTCCGTTAAGTAAATAAAAACTAAGTGTACAGTTTTCGCTATTCTGAAATTATATGAAATACTTTTAAAAGGCCTGAAATATTTTGAGTTTCAGATTTAGCCCCCATATTACTGCTATTTTGCCGAATGTTTGAAATTTGATTGCAATAAGACCATGTAAAAGGAAATCGAAAGTAAATCAAATCCCCCTCAGCTTTTCTCATTAAATTATAGAACGTGATAATTTTAAATTTCATTTCCATCTTAGAATTTTATTCGAAAAATACAATTAATTAAAAAAAAGTTTAAGATTCATGAAATATAAAGAAGATTCATGCAAAGGGGAATTCAAGAGCAAAACGTGTTATTCATTCAGGTTAAGACAATTAATTACTTGATTTTTTTATCATTTTTAACCATACGAATAAAATATTGAAGATGAATGTATAATAATATTTCGTTTCCTATTGTAGCGATACTAAAATACTATATGGAATTAATTTTTTCATCTGATTTTTGCTGTTAAGTAATTTTCGAGTGATGCATAAAATGCCGAAGAGCAGGTTTTGGAAATCCAATCAGCTTTAGGAAAATCCTTTTTTTAAATACCAAGATAGAGATATTTATAATTTAATTCGACAACCCAACAGGAACTGTGTCAAATTTTATCTTATTAAATCAAAATCCGAGTTTTTATTCATAATTAGGAGATTAAAGCTATCAACTGCATCAGAAAAATGTGGGTTTTTGATTTTCACAACCGTTTGAAATGGTATGTTTAACTCTAACAGCCAAGATTCGCCCTAAATCATCTAGTTCGAAAAAGTCCGGCCTGGGGCGTTTAGCTGAAATCTGGGAATTTAAAATAACTGAAGAAAAGACGTTCATATAAAAGGAAGGATTCCAAATTCTTTTCGCTCACAAAAAATTACGTTAAATTTTGAGGCGTTGGAATCTTTAGATAAATCAAGATCATATAATTAACAGAAAATTGAATATTTAGTACATGTATATTGTGGCAATGTTACTAACATAATTTGTTGTAAAAGTGGAAATCAAAACGAAATTAAATTAAATAAAAGTGGTGAACTATTAAAAAGATATTAATTCAAAAGATGATATAATTTCAAAATTAATATATGAAATTTTTGCCTTAATTTCTCGGTTTCAATTCTTTTAATTTTTGAATCAATAGCCATATAAAAGTCAAAGGATGAATGACAAAAATCGGAACCTTTTGTTTAAATTGGAAGAAATTGGATTAAAAAACGATAAAAAGTTAACACGGGGTTTTTATCAAGTCAATATCGGCAAACTGCCAATGCTGCAATGTAAACCTACGACATTATGTAGACAGGAAGAGGGAAAAAGTTTTAAATCTAAAGTTTTCAACTTAATAATCAATTTTTTAAAAGATAAATTCGCTAAATCAATTAGTTTGTCATGATTGCTAAAAGCATTGAAATGTAAGAAAGATGGGACCACATCTGTTTTGCAATCGAAATGCAATTGAACAACACCTGTTCGATTATGAACATCTCTTAGACATTGAAATGAACCAAAACACTTTTGAATTTCTCCATGCCTTACTCTTTGTGGCCTTCGCGTAGACGTTGAATTGAATCAAAAGAATTCACCTCGAGTTAAGAAAGAGGGAGGTTTGCGAACTCTCTCGTGCGCGTAGTCCTGTTGTTTGGTGCCGGCTGCCATGGAAACCACACTGGTGGAACCAGTGAATAGGTCACGTGAGTTGCACGCACGTATGACCATCCCTTTGAAAAAGAGGGGACCGGGTGGAAATTGAGGATTGTGAGTTCTATCTTAAAAAAAAAAAATCCATAATTGATTGATATTTAAATTAGAGTTTGCATTTCTAACCGTAAGATCAGTTTAAAATTTTATAAATGAATCTACAGGTGGTTTTAATTTTAATTGGTGATATCAATTCTGAATGCGAAATGTTTTAAACATTCTTTTAAAGAAAGAATTCTTTACAAATAAGTAAAGATACTTCTTTGCAAATAAGTTTAAGATAGTGAAATGATCTAAAAACTACGACTCTGCTGGAAATGAGAAATAAGTTATCACAAGCCAGATTAGGTATAAAAACTATAGAATCGACACTTTGTATTCTTTGAATATTTTAACTGTAACTATGTGCATTGGAATTTATTTTGATATATCTTTTAACATATACATTGGGCAGTTAAATTATACATTTATTTATATTTATTAATACATTATTCAATTTTTAATTAAACAATCCATTATAAGTAAAACGTAAAATCAATATAAAAAAATAAGAGAGATTGAGAGCAATTACAAAATTGCCATGTATTTCACATAATATATTATTTAAAAATTAAAATTTTGTTAGTAAAACCTGATTTAGGTTTTGAAATATACTACAGATATTTGTTTTGATCTTCTCTGCAAAGAGGAAAAGCTAGTTACGAATAACACTAAAACAAA